>JBBJLR010037205.1:0-12333 GCA_037577145.1 Brachypetersius gabonensis
TTAATCTAGATTAAAATGGCTTATTTGAATTCTGCCGAAGGTCTGCCCCCCCCCACCCCCAAAAATGACCCCAAAATATTTCTAAATCATTTAAAATTTTCTGACCAGCAACATAAATTACTCCGTGGTAAAGACAGTAAAGGAAAACAGATTTCCAGGAGTAAACATCTCAGATGACCTTACCGGAACCCCCAACACCTCCTACTTCACCAATGAGGCACAGCATTGTCTTCACTTCTTAAGACAACTAAAACAGGCAAACCCAACCTGTTCCTGCACTCCCCCCCTATATACACGCACCTAAACTGTTAAATGACTGTTAACTTTCCACCTTTGCATTTTACTTGTTACTCTTTTTTAATGCACATGCAGCTATCTGCAAAAAACACTTAATGTATGGTCTTGAATACTGTCTTAGATACTGTATTTTCATAGATAAACTGTTTTTTTATATTTACACTGAACTGCTGCTGATCTTTTGCACACATGGAACATGCAATGTACTAAATTACATATATTTACTTTTAGTTTAGATTATAGTTACGGTTTATTTATGTGTATTCTGTTTGCTTTGACTTTAAACTGGAGGGTTATTTAAATATTAAGAGCTTCATCATGAACCATTACTATTATCAATAGTACTAGGGGCACATGGCTCTGGGCACAAAGTGAAGAGATCATGGTTGCTGTGTGTCTGGTTGTTGGGTGTCCATTATTAACTCATAATGGCGTTCATTTACTGCTTATTGGGGTTGCTGGGCACCTAACGACACGACCACCTGTGAATTACGTTTGTTTGAGAGTTAAGTGTTTCTGTCGTGTGATTGGCTACACACAGGTTACCTCTCTTCTCTGTATCTCTCCCTATCTCTCTGATACAGGTTTGACAGCAGCGAGCTGGAGAGTTCCGCTGAAAACAGAGCTAGTGGATTCTGCAACACTCAGAGTGACTTCCTATCTGTCTGCAAGCAGCCTCCCACGAGTATCTCCACCCCCATCCACTAGTAGTAGTACAAGTTTTTTACACACATAGCATGAACATTTATAAATAAAACTGTCTCTGCGTTTTGTCTACATTTATTTTAATGTCAGACTTGAGGGAACTGTTTTGATGAATCAGGGCCTCCCGTCAAACTAATCTTCTTAAAATAAGATTCACTATTTACTTACTGGATCTCCCGTGTCTCCGGGGAATCCAATGATGCCTACTGGTCCTCGTGATCCAGAGACTCCAGGCTCACCTGGTTTTCCACGAGCGCCTGGTGGACCTGGAAGACCTCTGTAATGCCCCGGAGGTCCATTTTCCCCATCGTACCCTTTAAAACCCTGTACACCCTTATCACCTTTATCGCCTGAAACATATTCACAGAAAACATTTTTGATGCTATTCCCTTCTAGTGCTCGGCCAAATCGATGCAGAAGCGCATTACGTTTAAATATATCACAGAATCCCACAACATTTAAGTTTGCATTGATAAAGGTGAAGACATATAAACTTCACCATTGTATTACAAAGAAATGTATTACAAAAAAATGTATTACAATGATTGGTCTGTTTTCACCAGCATCTCCCAAAACTACATCATAAGAGAATCTTCCACAGCCATGTGAGACACTAAATTCCACCATTTTCCTCTAAAGCTCTGCATAACTAAGTCCATAAGTAAACAAAACAATTCATAATGATTAAGTGTGAAAAGCTATGTTCTTTAGAATCTTGCAGAGTGAGAATTGTATATAGTGGTAGTGAAGCAGACAACTAATGAGTGCAATGCCACTAAAAGCTACTTCACAGAAAATCATTACACAAAATTTTACATTGTTTCTTGAGTTTTGATCGAAGACTTTGGCCTAACTTCCATTCATGGCAGGTGCATTCAGGGGGCTGTAAGGCAATGTACATTTTTGTTTTCAGATGTATCACTATTTACCATCGTCAGCGTTATTTATAAACAGCAGATGATAGGTTTACTGGTAGTTTTGGATTGTCCACAAAATAGCTATATTTGAGCTGTAGACATCATGACCCCTGGTTCCTATAACTATCACTGTGATAAATATGAGTAGGTTAGTTTCTCTAAAATGACCCAATTAAAATCAAACCACTGTAAATATTTTTTTTTATGTTTTAGAGGTTAAAATCTAAAGATTCGTACCACTGATATACAACAAAATGCAGTCTAAAACTTAAACTCAACCTGGTGTGAACCCACTGGTTTAGCAGTACAGAAAATGCATCAAAAAAGAGTTAAATGTCTTTGTTTAATGTTTGCATGTATTTTTAAACCTTTTTAAGAATAAGCACAAGGACTTAAAAACATAATAAGTCACCTCTGGGTCCACTGAAGCCGATCAATCCTGCAGGGCCTATTGACCCTGTTTCCCCCCTAATTTTAATCACTTTAATATCTCCTTGCGCCCCAGGAGATCCAGCCTTGCCTGGAGGAAATACAACACAGTTGTATTCGTGTCAGTAAAACTGCAGAAAATGTTTCTTTCATTCTTTCACTTGTTCACTCTTACTGGACTACCAGAGCATAACTTCTATATTTCTGGTCCTTCTAATCACTGGCACTGGTTTCATACTCCCTTATCACACACTGTCCCGCTTCACAAAGGAGTATGAACTTTGTAATATGGTGATCATTTAGTTTGGTGTTTCTTTCAACCTTTGCTTATCTGTTTGTCTATGAATGATCTTAAAATAAGAAGAAAACAATCAAAGGAAATAAAACAATGAAACACAAAGTAAAAACAGGAGAAAAAAAACAGAGATTAACTAAATTAAATATGTTAAGGATCTATCAAAGTACCTTTCTCTCCTTTGGGGCCACGTTCTCCTGGAACACCTGTCCTCCCATCGAGCCCTTTTTCACCTTTTAGGCCAAGAGGTCCGGGACTTCCACTTTCACCTAAACCACCAGGTGGACCATCTCTACCAGGTGGCCCAGGCAAACCTGAGTGATATCATATCAATATTCCATTTATATTGTGTAAAATGCTTGCCATGTGCAAAAAATCCAAAATATGTATCCTTGCACAGAGATGCATTTCATTAATACATAGTTGCATTTTTTATGCTTAAGTGCCTTTACTTGCTGTTCTTATGTACTTGCAAGTTAGCATGTTTGCTAATTTCTTTTATAGTCCAAAGCACTGTTTAAACATTTAGCTTGCTTTCTAAAATGTTGGTAGATCCTCTTGCTTGTAAGCCCCCTGCTTCATTTAGCAGGCAAGTTACATAGCTTACCAATCGAAAACACTAAAGGACTTGATAAACAGTCATATCTTCCAGCGAAGTCTTCATCTCTGAAGATTGAACAATGCTTTTTAACTGATAATACTTTTAAATTAGAGATAGAACTATCAGCATAATAGGGAGATTTGTGTTTCCTTAATGGTCAACTGCACAGTTTTTCTATTCTAGAGCACTGAAGTTGCCCCTGTGTACAAGTTTTACAGCAGCTCATCCTATTGGAATGTAATGAGAATTTATAAGACACATCTTTTTAACATAATATATATAGATTACACCCAAATGGGCTGCAAAAGGTACAAGGTTTAACTTAAAAAGATACTCCAAAGTCAATGTTAATTTAATTCTGTGTACATGACAACATATCTAATCTTGATCGGATTCAGATTTTGATCCTACAATCAGTCCATATGAATACAAAACAGTACCATTAATAGCATACACTATATTAGGACTAAATAAGATCAAAGAGATTTTACCAACATGAAAAAAATGATTTGTGGACAATCTATGTACTGTGCAGAAATGCAAATAAAACCCAACTATCTCTACTACTACTAATCCATAATCGCTTAATCCTTACTAGGGTCACTGCTACCCAAAGCCACTGGGCGGGAGGCAGAGCTCACTATATATATTGGCTCCTTGAATTTGGTTATTGCATTCAAAAAACATTTTAGATATATGCACTGGTTTTCTTACCTTTCAGTCCAACAGCAGCAGGGATTCCATCATCACCAACTTGTCCTGGGGAGCCCTGAACACCAGAAGATCCCTCAATGCCTCGGAAACCAGGTTTTCCAATAACACCTTTGGGTCCAAATCCTGGGGGTCCAGGTAACCCAACTAATCCTTTCTCACCTTGGAGACCTATTTACAAATATACACCAACACACACAGTAGAGATATTGCCATTCACATTGTTTAGTGCTCTTAAGAAGCTGGTCTTCTTTTTGTGCTAATATGATAAACATATTTTATATAGTGACAGAAAACGACTGGACGCCAAGAATGCTAATTACACTAAATACACATTTCATTTCCCAAAGTGCACTTGAAGCAACTACTCTGGAGACTGATGTTGATGAGTTAAAAGGCTCCTTTTAAAGGTGCATTCAAGATATTTGTCATGCACACTAGTCATGTGACACGTAAGAAGACTCAGAAGTGAACGTGTCACCTGCTATAAAAACCTAGGTCAAGGCGACAGCCAGTGCTCAGTCACTGAGTCATCATCTCACCCCTGTTCTGTTAATCTTTTCAGTGTTTGGGTTCATCCTATAAACTATACTGGCCAAACTGTGGCCTTTCATCCTGACAATATTAAAGGTGCATTGTGAATAATTTAAGAAATTTAACTTCATGCCATTTCTCTTTCAATATAATTCAATATAATTATCTAATTCATTTTCAGGCTGCTCAGTCTACTCACCTGCGAATCCCAGGCCTCCAGTAAATCCTTTGTCTCCCACTAGGCCTAATGGTCCAACATCACACTGTACTGGAGATGGTCCAATAAACCCCTGTTTCCCACATTGTCCATTTGGTCCAGGCTCTCCTTTCACACCTTTAGTTCCAGGTACACCAGGAGTGCCTGCACAGGTATAAACAGGTTTCTCTCTTATCTCATTCTTATTCTCGGTCAATGCATTCTTCCCAGTTTTTTAAGCAATTCATTCATACCCAAAATCCACCTACTAGGTGTGTAACGTGATATCAGTAATGCTGGCTGAGCTAAATTGTAAAGTGTTCATAATTTATGAGTGATGCTGGAGAAACAATGTATCTTCTATTTTTGCTCTATTATGATTTGTAATTATTAAAAAGCAATTGTAGTATTACAACACTGTTGGGGCTATTTTATTAACTTTAAGTAGAGTCACTGGATTCACATGGCTTCGACAAAATGACACTGTCTGTGGTCAAAATGAAAATGCTGAGAGTAGTTTTGAAAGGCATGAGATTGGTTACCAGGTGGCCAGTGTCTGGATAGATTTTGAAATGCCTAAACTTATCTTATGCCCATTTTCTGAACAAGCTGGCTTATCAATACAGTTGTTGACCATTGTAGCCATTTTTGCTTTGTTGAGCTGAGTCATTTTGTCAACCATGTGGGTGTTTTCATTTTGTTGACTGATATTTTTTTTGCCATAGTGGCAAAGAGTTTAGAGCGGTTGGCCTCCACAGAGGATTGTTACTTGAGGAAATAGCTAGACTCAGTCGAGATCAACTTGAATATCTGTTAAGACCAATGGCCAACTCAATAACTTGTTTGTAATCGGCAAAACAGGAATTTTCTCTGTACTATGCTTCCACTACAACAGTCATGACAGTCAAGTTTCCCACAATATATACAGTATGTATAGTTATTTTGACATTCAAATGACAATTTTTAAATTCAAACACTTTAAATGTTGGTATCCGATTTTTCACAACATATTATCAAAAAATTATGTTTCCTGCAATGCCTGTAGCCTGCACTGTTGATTCATAGATGAAGATGCTTAGTATAAGGAAGTACTTTTGAATGAGATTTTTTAGCAGTGTTGCATTGAGCAGGGATTAAGTGTTAAATTAAAATCAGTTTATTAACACCAAAACAACACTAGTAAGGCATTTGTTTACATTAGTTTATATGAGTAACATATAACCTCTAGCTATCAATTTTTTACCTTCATATCCTGTTGGCCCTGGGGGTCCAGGGACTCCTTTGGGCCCTGTGCGTCCACAGAGTCCAATGGCACCCATTGGCCCTGGGGCTCCTGCATATGAGTTTCCAGAGGGTCCCTTTAACCCTGGTGCCCCACGTGTGCCAGGTATCCCAGACTCTCCACCATAACTATAACCATCAGGTCCAGCGTCTCCTGGGTCTCCTGTAAAGCCAAAGACGCCTGTAGGAGAGAGGGCAAGTTGATTAGTTGTGTGATTAGGTGTAATGACAGATCTGCTTTAGCACACCACAGGTTTGGACACCACAGGCCCATAGATTCAAGAGATTCATTTGTGGCTGGCCAGTAGCTATCTCAAACAGCTGTCTGACAAACTTTTCAGGTAGAAAAGCCTTGAACGGTTGTAAAAACTAGATAAACTGCATTCTGGCAGCTGAATTTAAACACACGGCCAGAAATCTAGAAGGATGCACTCACAGAGTCTTGTACTTTTCATTTTACAAAGGGTAGAAATTCCAGACATAAAAACAAAAAGAAACCTTGATCAGCCAGTTAATTATGTGAAAGGTATATACATCTTTGTCCACAGGGTAGTGTATTGATAAACTGTAATCGAACTGCAAGCAGTGCAGTGTGCTGGGAGCACAGAAGAGCAGGCAGGACCAGTGCTATAAACAGGAACAAAGCAGAGATCAGGCAGTTGGCATGTTGAAACACGGACACTGAGCTCCGAGTTGGACTGATTTTAAACGGTGAGGGGAAATACGACACAGGAGGCCGATAAGTCAGTAACCATACCTAAAGTAGTGACATGGTGAGCCAGCCGTAACACATATCAAATAAAAAAAATTGCCTAAGTGGTCTCTCAAGCTATTGAAATGCATCTGTTCCAACTGTTCCAATGCATTTCCTAGTGAAGTGCCAGACATTTGCATTTACTGCACAAATAAATCATACTGAGTTAGGGTCATAATGAGTTAGTGTCATCCTAGAAGCTAATTTGCTATTCAAATTTTTTGAGCAATTACTCAGAAAGTGCTTTGTGCCTCCCCACCCCAAAGGGGTGGTGACACCTAGACACATCTTATTCTGCATCTGCCATGAGGGGCAGACAATCACACCACGTTTCATGTGGAATGGTGAAGAATACAATATTGTACACCAAAATTGTTGAAAAAAAAAGATAAACATTGTCATGATAATACCCTAATGAATGCTATCTTCATGTGTGTTGCAGTATGTGCTTCACAGTGACTAAAATGTTGGTGGCATAGCCTGCTGTATGGTCAATTTAACAGTAACATAGTTTATAGACGGCACCACTGCAGTCAAAATATCCTTAGACTTTTTGGTATAACATAACGAAAGTGCAGATTCAGAACATAATGTTCCTGCACATCTTTGTACCTTCAATGTAGGTCGGGACACAAAAACAGACCATGTCAAAATTGTGTAATATTTTCTGTCAGGGGGATTCTATGATATACCTGAGCAGCCATCAGGGCCTGGGTCTCCCGGGTTGCCACACACTCCCCTGGGCCCAGGTGGTCCCTTAAATCCCTGGAGGCCTTGAATACCATCCTCGCCAAAAAAACCTGAAGAGAATATAAATACATTACATTGCACATATATAATGGCTGGAGATAAGAAAAGTACAAGTGTAATTTGAAATACATTAATTCATGATTTCCCTGGTAGATCATATTTATAAGTAGAAACATATATTTATTATGATTTAAATTTGATGAAGTTATTTTTGTGCATACAGTTAAGTGGAAAGAAAACGATTTCTTATACTGGAGTTAAGTTCCTGTCATAGGTTTATGGTGAAACAAGCTGGAATAAAGACTATAAAAAACTGCACATATATTAAAAACTTGTATTGTGTTGCTATAGTTACCTTGGTCACCAATCACTCCTTTTGGTCCAGGTTCTCCAGGTTTGCTAGGCACACAGGGCAGCATATCTCCTAATAGAGAGAGCAAGATGACAACATACTTTAACTCTTTAATTTGTTCTTTACCAAAACTGATTCTTCCATTGTATCACTCCAAAGAGCCCTAATGGGTCAGTCTACATATTCACAAAAGCCAGGCTGTAACACAAATACTTATATATTATATATATTTTAAAGTCTCCTTCAAATAAAAAAAATGTATCTTACTCTCCTAATTTGCTGATAACCTTTGGTTCTTACCTTTGGGTCCTCTTAGTCCACAATTTCCTCTCTGTCCTGGGGGACCTGTGTCTCCTCGATCCCCTCGCTGACCAACTGGTCCAGGCACTTCTGGGCCTTGTGGTCCACCTGCACCTTTTCTGCCCTTAAAGCCATAGCTGCCTGTATATCCCCTGTCACCAGGAAAACCAGGAAAACTGTCACCCTGAAAAAGGGATAGCAAAGGGAATAGCAGTATATAATGACTCCTTCCTCCAACACACCTACAGGTATCAACATTAACAATCCACCCACTATTCGTTCTAGCAATCCATCCATCTAAACATCCTGTGTGATTTATTCACCTTTTGACCCACCCAGTTCTATGTTCACTGATTAAAACTCCAAAAGCATGAAGCTAACTACAGCTACCAACTAGAGCCACCAGAATAACACCTTCTCTCTGATCTCTTGATAACTGACCTCTGGACCAGTATCTCCAGGAGAACCAGGATTTCCATTATTCCCTAGTCTGCCTATTAATCCACGCTGACCAGGCAGGCCTGATGGTCCAGTATCTCCCTTGTTACCTTAAACAGAAAAATACATACTTCGATTTACATGTTTAAACACTAATTGGACAATGTCTTAGAATCGCGCTACTTTCATGGCTAACCCTTTATGTCCATCTCATATAAGTCTCCTTTTTGTCCTTTCGTTCCTTTGTCACCTCGAAACCCTGTAAAGCCCTGTGAAACACAACAAACACACATCATTGTATCAGCAGTGCCACACTGGATCTTTTCTACACAGAAGCTAGAAAGACATGCACATAGACTATGAGAAGTGTTTACTCACATGTACACCTTTGTAGCCCATGTCTCCAGGGGAACCAGTTTCACCTGGTAGACCTCGAGGCCCCTGCAGTCCTGGCTCACCAGGATTTCCAGGGTCCCCTGGGAGACCTTTAGGACCTTCAGTAATAGGGCTAGGTTCACATGAACACATACCATCATAACCTAAAAACACATATACAGATGTAACAGCTGTGACAGAGGACAAACTTTGCACACATCAGCTAGAGCTGAGCAGAACCTCCTATATTTTATATTCCAAACTTTTCCATATATATTCCAGTATCACTGCATTACTGACATGGTGCAATGCTAGCATGCATTGAGAAACAGATATTGAGATAAAATGTAGAATTAGAAATTTGGGAGGGGAGGGGAAAGACCAAGAGAGGATGCCACTGAGGAGCAAACACGGTTGTGTGATTGAACAAGGACTGAAACATGGCTGCAGATTTCTGACTTACTGTGGACATTACTGGCTTTTTGAGTGTTAAGGTAAACAGAACTTGGCACAATAGTGGAAAAAGCGAGGCTGGAGGACTCGCTCTCTTTGTTGATGCGAGATAGTACCATCTTGGTCACATTGTGATCAAATAACGCTTCTGCAGCTCGTACATAGAACCATATCCATGCTATCTGTCCAGAAAGTTTGCATGCCTGATCGCCATAGTTGTATACATTCCTCCACCTGCCAACATTATGATGGCATGTGACATCCACTTGGTGCACCTTCAGCCCACCCACCTACCACTAATGATGAGGCATCCAGCAACTGTCAGGACAGTGAGGGGGGTCAATGGAAGCCAGTGCAGCCCTGCAGGACTGTCTAGAGACTACAGACTGGGAGGCTCTGAATGAGCCACATGTACATATAACATAGATAACCTAATAGATTGAATACATCAGCTTCTGGGTAGATAGCACTGTACCACTGATATCCATACATTCCCTCCCCAACAACAAGCCATGGGCAACCAAGGAGGCACAGAGGCACTTGTCTGTGAGATTAAAGGAGGGCAAGGACAGCTACAGGAGAAATTTATAACAAGATCTAGAACAGAACAACAGCAGGTTTGGAGGGGCATGAAGAACATCACTGGCTTTAAGAACAGCATAAATGGGACTGACGGTGATTAGGAGAGGGCCAATGAGTTTAACCTGTTAAACGCTGTGGACTATGACCACCGATGCCCAGCATTTTCTTGGCAAACATCCAGTCCATGGACAACAAATTGGACGATCTCGGAGGAAGACTTCATTTCCAAAGAGAGCTGGGGAACCGCTGTGTGCTCTGTTTCACAGAGATGTGGCTGACCGAGAGCATTCCGGACCAACCCTTTACTCATAGCTCTAGAGCTATGATTGTGGAATGTCACTGCTATACCTGTTTGCTGCCCTGTGATTCACTGGCATGTGAAAGTAAAGTTGCAGATCTACATCAATCAAATCAGTACATCAGTACATTTACAGTTACAATTTAAACGAACTAAATAGTGTTACATGAGCAAAGTGAGAGAGGGGAAAATGGCACAAGAAGGAAAAGGGGGCTTGTGGGTGCTCAGTGTGAGTGAAGAAGGAATGCATGGAAAGTAACACTTTGTTGTCTTGAGACAAAGTGATGAATGTCAATGATTTTTGTTACGTGGCCCTGCAATTAACATGATCTGCTGTTTAGATTCTTAAAAAAGTTTAGTGATTCTGAGGAGTGCTGAGAACTTTCTGTGATGTTAGGAGAGATCACATATTGCTGTGTACATAAATTTGAGTTTTAGATTCTTTAGGCACAGTTTAAAACAAGAACACATTCATAACGTTTAACAGCAATTGTGTTATATGCCTAAAAAGTTCAACTTCACATAATTAGATATTTTTTACAGATTTTTAAAGTTCAGTCTGTCGTCTATACAAAGTTTCAGGGAAAGTTTGTATGGAAAATTCGGAATGTAGGTTTCGTCTGGTCTTGCCATGATATAGGATTCTGTGGTTTCAAGTGAAGGACTTAATCACTTCACTTTCACAAAGGGCTCAGAAGTGCCTGCGGCAAGCTTCACTTTATACAGTTGTTTTGCCTGTGAGTGTGGATGCATGATCTGTGGGGATTCTCACCTTTTTTTCCTTTTACACCCGATAGTCCAGGTGGGCCTCTCTCTCCTTTCTCTCCATCACCTCCCTTTGGGCCAGGTATGCATCTGTAGCCTACATCATACACATACATAGACACACATGCACACACGCAAGCATAATTATACACACACAGCCCTTTTACATAATCCTTGTATAATCTTTACAAAGCTTTCCTCACACTGGAAGAATGTACAGTATTTGCAACCTGATCTCACTGGTGACTGTTAAGGTTAAGGTAAAGGTTAGGGTTAGGTTAAGGTAAGGAATCAACTCATTATTTATCCCTCAGTAACCAGTTACTGCAAATACTGGCGATGTTATGCAGTGCACATCAAATTACATAGGGTACTGAAGCGTTGTCCTAGCACGAAAAAAAGCCCTGAATCGTGGTCAAAGCGCGTATTTTGATTAAATTCTATTTCGTGATGGCTGCACAAAAACTTGAGACCAGGCTTGTATATGCCACTTTAGAATCTGAGTCACTGCCCACTCACCAGGGTTGCCAGGTTTCCCTTGAAACCCTTTTAACCCTAAACGACCCTGTTTCCCAGGTTCCCCAGGGGTCATGAAGCTTCCAACTCTCTGGCCAGGTTCTCCTTTACTACCTTTGGGCCCTGGAAAACCCATTAATCCTGGGCCCCCTGAGGAGCCTGCAGTGAGGAAGTGAGAGAGAGAGAGACAAGGCATTTTACAACTATACACATGTATACGCACACACTGCATGTACTGTACAAGTACATTAATAATCGAGTAACTAAAGCATTTAAACCTGCTATATAAATTCCTTGGGGTCCAGGAGGGCCAGGCAGGCCCATTACTCCCATGTCTCCTTTGGGGCCACTGAACCCAAATGGTCCTGGATCGCCATCAGATCCTAATGTATTCAGCACCACAAAAAAACACACACTACTGTATCACCTGGCAGATCAGAGTCATGTATTGAAATGTACCTAATTACAAAACAACATGTCACTACTCATTCTTTCAGGATGCAGTTTTCGAGCTACTCAGGTGGTTTGAATTGATGTAAAATATTCATTCAAAATTTTGGTTTCATTCATTCATTCATTCTTTAAGTTAAACTTCAGGTCAAGTTTTTTTAAACCTGCTAAAATGCCTTTTACTACATGAAGTCATGAACTGTAGTGCTATATTTTACAGTCAACTTTGGCCCTGTATCACTGCTGTATGGAAATATAGTGGAGGAAATAATTATTTGACCCCTTGCAGATTTTGTAAGTTTGTCCAATGACAAAGAAATGAAAAGTCTCAGAA
>JBBJLR010037224.1:0-11266 GCA_037577145.1 Brachypetersius gabonensis
TATATATAGACACCCCTTCTCATACATTGTTTTTTCCTCGTTATTATTTATTTTCTATTTCAACAAACCAGAATATGTTTTAAGGTAAGCATAGACTGATGGTTTTTTTACTTAGTTAAGTGGTTCTTCCCATAATGTGGAATAGAACTGTCGCATAATAGGATCACTAACTGTGTACCAGCCCTACCATCACAACTGATGGTCCCGAACACTAATGAACTCTAGACAAAGAACACCTGTTAATTAAATGTTTATAACGAAGCCAATAATAAAAACAAAGGAAATCGTTAAATGAGAAGGTGTGTCCAAACCTTCGACTGGTAGTGTGTGTGTGTGTGTGTATATATATATATATATATATATATATATATATGTTAGTCTGTACATTGGGTATACTTAAATTGTATCTATTTGAAGTTCATGGCCCCTTATAGGGATGCGTGAACACACCACAGCATGAAATTTTTTCTCAGCATTTAATACATTCACCAAGTGCCACCAACAAGGGGTCCCCAGGGAGCAGCGTGTGGGGATGGTACCTTGCTCTTGAACAATAGTTCTCAACCTTTTCAACGTTAAGGCCCACCTATCTATAACAGCATGTTGCCAAGGCCCACTTGGCCAAATTAGATTCTATTAAATAACCAAATGCGGACCAATGGCCTGTCTTGACTTTACATTCGTGGCCCAATCAAAAGCTTTTGCGGCGCATCAGTGGTCCGTGGCCCGGTGGTTGAGAAACCCGGCTCTAAAATACCTCAGTGATAAGGCTAGCAGTGTTGGAATTTGAACCCACAACCTTCTGATTGCAAGGGCAACGCCCCAACCACTAGCCCACCAGCTGCCCCCAAAAGTCTAAGAGCTCCACTTACTATGTGGAGTTCTTCACTATTGATAAACACGGAAAAGGGGGCTAGCAAATGATGTTTAGAACCAGATGGCCTGAAATCAGCTGTGTTACAAAGTGTACCGGTATGTCAAATGGAGCTGTTAAAATATACACTGAGTGTAGGTACAAGTATGTGTTGCTAATAAAGTGGTTCATTGGTTTATTTTATTGATGTGGAAATAATGTTCCTAACTGAATCGAGTAAATTCAGTGTATCACTTTATTCAGTGTACGTCTGGACAAGGCTGGGCTGCACGCTTTAAAAAAAACAAAAGCTTGACATGCAGCTCCAGGAAAAACATATATTTGGCAAAGGAGGTTCTTCAGACTTCTCACATACCTCATTAATGCAACTGGCTCCTTAAGGAGCTGCGCACTCGAGGGTGCTTTATGGACCCCGAAGTGTTTCTTCACCAGTGGATCATAATATTTGAGGGTCAATGCCATATTGTGTCTCTCTGTTAGTTTTGAATACAACCATGAAATCATTGGTGCAGTTTAGTTTTCATGTTTTGTCTCACTGTGGACAGTGCAGGGCACAGTGCTGTGAGACCAGCATGAAGCTGGACTAGCTTACTGCTATTACTGTCATTCTCTGCTCACAAAAACTGTCTTGTTTTTCTTAAAAATGTTTTTCAGTTGCCATCAGTTAGTGCCTTATGAATGTTGTTCTAATGAAACACACGACCGCTGGGTCTGCTCTAGTATCAGCGAGAGGCTGCGCCTCTCTTCCCCTGCATTAAGGGAACACTTTTTTAAGCTGTAATCTTGTTTTTATCTTTAATGTTGTCATCAATAAACTGATAAGTGCAAGTTCATACGCAGTAGAAAATGACACCCTGAGTCCAGAGCTTTATAAGAAATGTTCCTGCTGCGCAAATTATGATCGTTTTGTAGGAACAACAATCTTTCTGCAGGAAAAAGGTTAAAAGAGTTCCACCTTCATGTCAATTTTGACTTCATGCGTATCTCAGTGAAGGAAACGAAGCCATTATAGATGCAGTAATGTGGGGCTGAGAACTGGGCCCAGTTTCCTCAATGTATCTTAGTGTTAACGGGTTTAGAGAGTGTTTAGTGTGATGCTCCCTCTATCATTTGTGCAAAGGAGCATTTGAAAAAAACGTAACCCGGAGCAGTGATCTATGGAGATAATGTGAATGTAGTCAGAGATGACATCACACGGCTTGTTTTAGCTGAAATAATTGTATTAACGAAAAGGAAGAACATGACAAATGACCGAATAAAACATTCCACACATCACCTCTAATAAAATGCATTCATTCATTGTGTTTTCTTGATAAAGTACAGACCAGTGGTCGGGCAAAAACACACACTGCTTTTAGTACTTTAACTCAGAGACGTTATTCACAGTTCACAGGTAATGGAAAATTAAGTGTTTTCACCTCGTCCAACCCAGTCTAGAAATGCATGTGGGGTCAGAGTAGAGCAAAGACGTTTCTTTGAGCTACAGGGCTGTAAAATTACAGGAGTTACAGTTTGTTCAGTGGGGTGGAGTGCAGGCATTCAGCTGGCCTTTAGCTGAATGGAGCCTTTTAGTGCTCTCCTGATGCACCCAGCCCTTTCTCCTCTCCGGCCCTGAGCTCCTCCATCACCTCCGAGGAAACTCACCAGCTGAGACCCCTACTGGTGGGAGCAAAACATGGCATCTGTTCCAGACTTTATGAGGCGTAGATCTGAAACGCATGGCTCACATGCACCCAGTTCTACAGCTCGACTGTATTCCTTAGGCAAGATCTCAGATGAGCTCATTCTGCCCAATTTTGGACAAAATCTGTAGTTTGAGTGGAGTGAAAATGAGTAAGCAATGGGCAGCCACTCTACAGTACGTCTGACCAAATCCATATATCATATATCAAACTATTTTTAGTTAAAAATGGGCCAAACCATAGCAAACTAGCGTATGTATAACATTTCAAATATTCCAAGACACTTTGTCTAGAAGTGTTGAATAGGAAAGCTTTTCAAGAGTCCATGTCCAATATCCTATATGTGTCTGGTTTTTATTTGTTTGTTTATTTATTTAAAACATATATATTATTTGTCCTCCTCAGCTTCACCCCACTTACTTGTTTGTGGGTGTATGTACCAAAAACTCTATGTGTGGGACTAAACTCCTGGCAGCTGATTAGATCTTGTCTAACATATGTTGGATCTAAATGAATGTGTTTCTGTGACATCACAAAAACAGTCAGTGGAGAACAGGCTGTATTTTTAGCTTAATTTCTATATATGGACCAGAGTGGGGAGGGAGTGGTGCGTTTGAAGACATAAAAGTTAGGAAAAGATTTTCCTCTGATTTGGACCCTTTAAAAAATAAATGCATATGAATGAACGTTTCTTACTGTAATTGAGCCCAGTAGGAAAGTTTAGAGCATGCATTGTAATTGTTAAATAATAACTAGTCATTGCCAGTTCAGTGATACTTAAGTAACAGCATTCAGTTCATGAACTGTAACAGCTCTACAGTAAACAAATGTAACGCTTTTACAATGCAGTCAATATATGATTTGCATTGTAGAAAGAAATATTTTAATTCATTTTAATACACACTAGTGATTGAAGTTATTGCTTACCTACATTTACATTTACAGCATTTGGCTGACGCTCTTATCCAGTAAAAATGAAACCACCACCTTTATGTATTTGCGTGTAATGAGGTAAAGAAGAGCTGTCACTGCATTCTGTGTATTGAACACAGTTTCCTATTTCTTAGCAATGTGAATCCAGAAAGTAGGTTCATAAAACATATTACAAAGTACATACTGATAACATTTACGTCCACATGACAGAAACTGCACAGTTGTCAGTTCACTGGGGGTTGCGAGCTCTACCAAAAATGATAAGGAACCAGAGTCATATCAATTCTGTTCATAAAGTAACTGGAACTGGAAATATCAGTGGTAACATATTTGTAATTCTACAGATTTCAGTTAGTTTCAGTGCTTGCCTGTGACAATGTCTGGACAGCAGAGGTCAGCACTGCTGTGTGTTGTTTTTTGCACAAAAATGTCAAGGCAACAAATCAACATATTGAGTATATGTTGTTATAGAGTATGTTGTTGTTGAGTATTATTGCATAGAAAATTAGATTTTTCTGCATTTACAGCATTTTCGAATGAAATTTTACTGGAAAAAATAGCGAGCTTCATTCTTTGTCACAGGAGTTTGCAGTTGTAATGTTCTATTTCACCTACATAGCATTGCCTGCATAAGATATAAACGGCAAACTGAGCACGACTCTATGTTTAATCCTTACTGGAAAAAAATCCATCTATTTATACAGCTCCCAGCTCATCCACTGCTTCAGAAGAGCAAATACTCTGGATGGAGGATGGCTCTGCCACTTTAATTCACATTCAGTACACGAAGGCTCACTGTAGGTTTTGGTAGGCTTTTACCTGGACCTATAGCAGTACACCCCATGTTTGTGACGTGGGGAGGGGAAACCAAAGCTCCGGACCCCCGGCTCCTGGGGCCCACAGTTTGGGCGAGGGTTAGTAATAGGATAGCGCAGACTTCCATCAGCCAACCAGCCAGCGTCACAGCGATCCAGCCCCAAGAACTTCCACGCTGCAAACAGGTGACCCACCTTGGCTATCTGAGCACCATCCTCCATACAGGCCTGGACCGCCTCAGTGAAGTTTAGCGTCTGAGGACCTTTGAGGTAGTACACTCTGCCTGGAAGAAAACATGACATTAAATGCAAAGTGTGTAAAGTGACCATTCTGTCATACATGAACACACCACAGCACAGTTTGAAATTCTTTCTCAGCATTTATCCTGTACTCCAAGTGTACCAGGGGGCAGCCAGGAACTCAGCACCTGGGGAGTAGTGTGTGGGGAATTGTACCTTGCTCAAGGGTACCTCAGTGGTGCCACTAGAAGTGTTAGGCGCGAATGCCCTAACCACTAGGCCACCAGTTATTAAGATCACTGGCTGGCTTACAGACCCCAATTAAGCCTAAATTTAGACTAAATACCGATGGTGTGTCACCATCAAATGGCAAATAAACAGCTAAATACAACAACTGGCATCTCTTATCAACGATTACACACAAACACAGCTCATATAATGGAAAGATGAATTTCCTTTGCTTTTTTAAAATCCAGCCCATATATCCAAACTGAGCTGCAAAAATCTTTATTAAATTTGCTGTTTTTGTGACGTTAGTATCACCAACCCATTCATATAATTTGATCTACTCTTTTTATGCCAGTTTATCCCTATTTATTCCTACTGAAGTCATGAGGAGTGTTACAGCCTGGACTGCTTTTTAAATAAAGTACAGTACAGTACAGACAGCCAGAAGGCATTTACTTAAAGGCACAGTAACCAAAACGGGTTGGGAATTTAAAACCAGTCATTTATTTGCTTTTGGTGCTTTTCTGTGATCTAGACACAGACAGCTCAAGAGCTAGAGTCACAAGGCAGCCTGAATCCAGATTCTGAATATGGACAAAAGTATTGGGACACCATTGCACCAACTGTCGCTTTAATGAAATTTCCTTCAAATACATAGACTTTAATAAGGACTCGACCGTCCTCCCATGGAACCTTGGGCCCCTGATGTTAGATGAGAAGGTCTGGCTCACAATCTCTATTCCAGATCATCCCAAATGTGTTAGATGGGGTTGAGTTCTTCCGTACCCACAGTCATGCTGGAATAGACAAGGTCCTTCCCTAAACTGTGTCCACAGAGTTGGAAATATGGCGTTGTCCAGAATGTCTCAGTATGATGAAGCATTAAGATTGCCTTTCAATGAAAGTAAGGGGCCTAACTCAAACTCTAAAATACAGGTGTGTCCTAGTAATTTTGTCCACTGGGTGTAGCCATAGACTGCTCTTGTCAGAATCACTTGAGTGCTAGATTTTTTAAAGGAAGAGAACATTCCTCCTCCTTGTGTGTTGTCTGGCTCTTCTAAAATGCAAAATCTTTCATGTTCCCTTCTTTGCCTTCTCAATATCTTATCTCTGCCTGTTTCTCTGGACCTGCTCTCTGTTTAGTGATTTAGATGTGATATTTTAATAGCATCCTCTGGTTTTGACCTTTGGTTATTGCTTCTTTCATGTATATTAACAGAAACCTCTCTGCATTTGAGTTGCTAGTTATGATCATCACAATTAGACCTCAAGGAAAAGTACAATACAAAAAAGGTGATAGGGGCTTCTAAAAACAATTGTCAAAATGCATATTGCAGAGCTGTTGTCACCTTTGTGTTGGTAAGT
This sequence comes from Brachypetersius gabonensis, assembly GCA_037577145.1. Classification (NCBI taxonomy): domain Eukaryota; kingdom Metazoa; phylum Chordata; class Actinopteri; order Characiformes; family Alestidae; genus Brachypetersius; species Brachypetersius gabonensis. The sequence goes on from JBBJLR010037224.1 coordinate 6,138, forward strand.
AGAGAATATTCTGTTTTAAAGGCATTTCTCATGCTTTTCCATTTATAGAAATGAATGTAACCCATACTGTTACATGCTAAATGAAGCAATCACATAATAGCCTTCAAATAGTAAGGCCTAAAGCAAACAAACATGGATAACTCACTGTTAAACAAGAGGAAAACTAAATTCTACCCAGCTTTTCAATCTGATCCAATGGGGAACATATTCACTAACTGCAGGATCTTACCCCTAATAGACGAGGAGAAGCAGAAGACATCATAGCGGTGTATGTTTTTGAGTCTGACTCCGTAGCTGCGTAGACCAGGGGCTAGGCCGAGGCCTCCACAGGGGGTCCGGGGCTGAGTGATGGGGTACTGCACCGTCCCGTCTGCCAGCCAACCAGCATTACACCAGTCCAGCCCCTCCTCCCAGGCTGAGTAGAGCTGGTCAAATGTGGCCACTGCAGCACCCTGCTCCTCACACGCCTGTCGGGCTGCATGGAAGGTCAGGTGGTAGCGCCCGTGAGGAGGCTGGTAGGGAAACACCACACCTGAAAGAAAAGATCAGGCCCATGGTCACTAGTGTGTGGAGCTGGGACCCCAAAAAATGGGGTTTCAACCATCTGCACTACATAATTACATTTAAATAGTAACAAAGAAAGGTAACACTTCTATACTTCCACTTTCAGCAAAGTAATGAAAGATCAAACCATAGACATCTGACCTCTGAGCGCCAGGTCCACTGCTACACTCTCGTCTTCCAGCCCATCAATGACCTCACATCGATACTGCCCACTGTCGTTCAGGCTCACATTAGTGATGACCAGTGAAATGTCTCCTGTGAAGTCCTGCTGAAGGTACACCCGATCTTTAAAGTCTCCAAAGCTGCGGTGACGCTGACCAGTAGAAACCAGGACATCAGTCTCACTTTCCTCAGAGATGGGTAGCCAGGTCCACTTCACCCGCACCCTCCGAGGGCTGCTCAGCGGAGGATCGTACCAGTAACGGCAAGGCAGGGTGACATTACTGCCCCGCATGGTGAACGCAGAAGACGGCTGAGCCTCAACCCGCAGTTTCACTCCACTGAAGTGAACTGTAGCCAAAATCAAAGAGATACTAGAGATTAACATAAAATATCTTTAAGAAGGATTTAAACTTTGAGGGGCATCTTAATCATCCATGACTGTGTTCGTTCGTTTTTTGGTGAACTATTCCTATCATTGGTCTCTAGAGGATGTTCTGAAAAATTACATCTCTGGGTTTTTTAAGTGTAAATAAGTGAAAGGTGGCCTTTTGTCCCAAACGAAGAAAGCGAGAACAACGTAAAATCCTTTATCTGCGATTAACCCATTCACCAAGTGAAGTGGGCCGGCAGCATCCAGGGAGCACCTTACTTAAGTATACCTCAGTGGTGCCACTGCCACCACAAATGGGATTTGAACCCATGACCTTGCAATTAGGGGGCAGGTCCCTAACCACCAGGCCACACGCTACACAACACCCAGTAAACTCACCCATGACCCTGAGCTTAAGAGTCTCAGCATTTACCGACAGCACATACAAACAATTAAATAATTACAATTAGGAATGAACTATGAAACATAATTTTTCAACCAATTTAATATTGATAGCCACATACTTTCTCCATTTCCATTGCCATTCAACACGTCTTGGTAGAAGAAGCCATTGGAGACAGAAGAGGCTGCCTGGCAGGAGCAGAGCAGTTGCACAGCAAAGACCAGCAGAGGGAGCACTGTCCACATTTTGGCTGAGCAAGAAGGAATAAACAAAGAACAGAAAAAATAAAATAGAAAACAAATGACAGAAAAGAAATGGAAAGAGAACAGAAGAAAAGAAATTGTAGCGATATTTTTTATACAGTTCATAAAATCCTCAACATGTAATTATTTTTATTAAAAAAGAACATTTAAGTAAATAACACAGCAGCAGGGTCACAGTACACAAATGTAGGCTAATGTAAAAAAAAAAAAAGAAATTCTGTCTAATTTCTTAACACAATTCAACAAAACGTCCTACTGACCTCTTTTTTGCTGTATTCACTTCAAAGGGTACCTGCAGCTAAAAAGTATCCAAAAGGTAGCTGAGAACTTTCCTCTTTAGTCTCTGATGCTGCAGTTAAATCCAGGAGCCACACAGCTCAAAACTGAGGCGAAAAAGAGACAAGAGCTCCACCAGAGTTGGCCAAAATCTGCCAAGAAGAGTCTATTTGGGCAAACTAGGAAACCTCTAGTACAACTACAGAAACTCTATTATCTTAAGAGGGAGGGGAAATGTCACCCCCACCCTGTATAATGTCACAAAGCTGAATTATAAAATAAAAATGTAGCAAGTATAATTAAAAAATGATATGTACAACGAAACACTAGGTACAATAAAACAATAACACATCAAAAAATAGTAAATTATCATTTAAAAAAAAACACCACATGATCAGTAATAATAATAATAATAATAACAACAGCAAAAATAATAATATTATTAATAATAACATAAATAATAATAATAACAACAACAACAATAATAATAATAATAGAAATAATAGAGTAATCACAGCTTCACAATAACTAGTGCATGCATAAAAGATAAAAAGTACATAGGTTAAATAATAAGGATTTTAAGAAGCATTAAGAACTTACATCTTGTTATTTTTTGTGATTTGAATACTTCCAGGTTCCTGTGAGCCTCCCTCTAAGAGCGCTGTGAATGTTGTCCTTTTGTACATGAGATCATTGTATGGTCCATTTATCCCTGTAGTCTAAACCATAACAAATGAGCTCATCAGGAAACAACTTGGAGAAGAAAAGGCTCACCACTGCCCTGTCCGAGTTGCACTGATCCCAAAACAGGTCAAAGTTCTCCCAAATTCAGAAGTGAAGGTTTTGCAGGATGGTTTTCTTTAGGTCCCCAAAGACTTCAGAGGATCAGCCTGTGAGATTAAGACAGTGTGTGATGGTGTGTAGGGTTATTTTTTATCATTACAAGCTTGAAAAACTGCAGTCCAGGTTTTGGTGAGCCAGATAAAGACCAGCTTCCATCACCAACGTCCAATAGATCATACTGAAGCAAGCACCTGGGCAGATATCTGAAACTCCCGGAAAAAAAAGGGCTTACCCGTTTCATCAGCCGTCTGTTTTGAAGCACCTCTTGATTCCCCCATCTGCCCTCGGCCTCTTGGGGCCATTACGTGCGTTGGGAGGGCAGTGTGTGCTCACCGGCGGGGCAGATGAAAGGCCTAGCTCCAGGCTAGGAATGCCGAGCTGGTGTGAATAGCAGGGAACTGCTGGAGGAGGCTGTAATTTGTGTAATAACTGTAAAATGGTTAAAAAACTGTGCTCTGAATGTCAGTATACTATATAGTGTAGCCAACCGAAGACGACATACTGATATATACCAAAGACACTGTGTCATAAATCATGTCTTCTTGAGGAAATTTACCCCAGATTTCCCATTTACCCCAGATGTACACCATCAGCCAAGACATGTTCAGTGTCTAAAAGTGTTGAAACTATGAAGCTAATGTTACTAACAAACACTAAAAGTCAAAATTCACCCAGATAGACCAATTGCTCCCATAAAAGATACATCACCCAACCTCTCAACTTTCTGTGAAGACTTACTTAATTCACTTAATCCCTTCATTATGTGCCGTAGTCTCACCATATGGAATATCACTACTTCTGTCAATATTACTTTTATTCTACTGATCTCTACTATGTGCAGTAACAGACTCCTAACTACCATCTGTGTCATTAGAAATGCACTAATCTACAGTACTTACTGAGTTACTCTAGCTTTAGTGTATATGGCCTAGTGCAGTGGTTCCCAACCTTTTTTCCTTGAAGCCCCACTTGCCTGTGTGCAAGACAAGCCAGCCCCCCCAACCCCAACTCCTACCTGCGTAGACGCACAAAAAGAATGAAAAAACTAATAAACAGCGATTGTAGGTTTTTGTTCTTATACTCATACACATTTATGTTTCTCAGATATTGGGATTTTATGAATTTAATGTGTACAAATATAATTTTGGTAATCTCAGTGCAGACAAAATTTAGCGCACCCCCTGCGATCTCTAGCGCCCCCTTAAGGACCCCAGGTTGGGAACCACAGGCCTAGTGTATGTTCGTACTGAGTGTGTGTTCGCACTGAGTGTGTGTTCGTACTGAGTGTGTGTTCGTACTGAGTGTGTGTTCGTACTGAGTGTGTGTTCGCACTGAGTGTGTGTTCACACTGAGTGTATGTTCGTACTGAGTGTGTGTTCGTACTGAGTGTGTGTTCGTACTGAGTGTGTGTTCGTACTGAGTGTGTGTTCGTACTGAGTGTATGTTCGTACTGAGTGTGTGTTCATACTGAGTGTGTGTTCACACTGAGTGTGTGTTCGTACTGAGTGTGTGTTCACACTGAGTGTATGTTCGTACTGAGTGTGTGTTCGTACTGAGTGTGTGTTCGCACTGAGTGTGTGTTCGTACTGAGTGTGTGTTCGCACTGAGTGTGTGTTCGCACTGAGTGTGTGTTCGTACTGAGTGTGTGTTCGTACTGAATGTGTGTTCTTACTGAGTGTGTTCATACTGAGTGTGTGTTCTTACTGAGTGTGTTCATACTGAGTGTGTGTTCTTACTGAGTGTGTTCATACTGAGTGTGTGTTCGTACTGAGTGTGTGTTCGCACTGAGTGTGTGTTCCCACTGAGTGTGTGTTCGTACTGAGTGTGTGTTCGTACTGAGTGTGTGTTCATACTGAGTGTGTGTTCCCACTGAGTGTGTGTTCGTACTGAGTGTGTGTTCGTACTGAGTGTGTGTTCACACTGAGTGTGTGTTCCCACTGAGTGTGTGTTCGTACTGAGTGTGTGTTCGTACTGAGTGTATGTTCGTACTGAGTGTGTGTTCGTACTGAGTGTGTGTTCGTACTGAGTGTATGTTCGTACTGAGTGTGTATTCGCACTGAGTGTGTGTTCTTACTGAGTGTGTTCATACTGAGTGTGTGTTCGTACTGAGTGTGTGTTCATACTGAGTGTGTGTTCGTACTGAGTGTGTGTTCACACTGAGTGTGTGTTCATACTGAGTGTGTGTTCATACTGAGTGTGTGTTCGTACTGAGTGTGTGTTCACACTGAGTGTGTGTTCATACTGAGTG
>JBBJLR010037273.1:0-12330 GCA_037577145.1 Brachypetersius gabonensis
CTCCTCATCACACCCCCCAGGACAGGTGTCTGTTAGCTGACAATGTAATTGGTGGTTAGTGTTCTCCTGCAAGCATGTTAAGCTGTCAGATGACGCTGAGTTAACGAAAGTTTGAAAAGATTGTTGTACTTTATGTAAATCAGAGGAAGCATTTGCTAGCCTTCACCCTTTCAGTGTTAGAGAAAACTGAATCAGTAAAAAGGTGATGATCTATGGTGTAGTAGAACTACGTGTACTGGATTCTATGAAATAATGAGTGAACAGCGTCGAGGGGATCCTGTTCACTCATTATTTCAAAATGCTGTTGCCTTAAATGACTAAAAGAAATTTAATTACATTAGTGCACTAAATATTTACCATACCCTTAGTTTTCGCCCTCGCCATACATCCCATAAGCTGGCACCGGATTCAGGGCTGACTGTTGTTAGTCATGGCAATATAAGGTAATCTGTGGTCCTATATGTGCATGAAAAACAATGTGGAGTACAATGTGTTAAATCATTAATTAATTTTGCCTAATGATGTACACAAGTCACAATCAGTGGCAAAGCAAATGTCAAAAACAAGAAATAATAATGCTATAATAGTGCTAAATTCTTGGTAAACAAAACTTATAGTGGTGCACATGAACAGAAGAGTAGCAAAACATTGCAATCAAACTGGGATTGCTTGATTCTTTTTCCCCCTCATGTTCATGCCTTAGCATAACAATCCAGTCCCTGAAGTCCAAACCAAAAGGTAAGACACTATTTTTTAACTGGGCATTACAAGTGGTTATCACTTCTGTTTTCAGCTCAAATAATGTAAAAGCATGATAATTAAATTAGATAAAATAAAACAAAAAGTAAAGACGTGTTTTTAGTTCCTAGAAATGATTACAAGATGGTGAGAGTTCTGCTGAACATTATTGTTTCTCATAGGATAGTTTTGCTTGTGTCAGATTGTAAAGCTAGAATTAAATGTTATTGCACATACATGTTAGTCATTTGCTATTTACTTTTATGTAAACTTTTATGTATTTTTTCAACCATCCAGGCATAATTCTGATGAACTTGATGCTCTTATTTTTCCACATTATTCCAGTCCAAACGTTCGGTTTCCAGCTTCAACAATACTTTTAAACTTGGCGTTTCTGCCTGCACTTTAGGGGTCTCTGCAATCAAAGGGTTCTTTAGAACAGGTCGGGGGCTAAATAAGCTGACTGGTGCATAGTTTTTGGCAGGTGTGCTGGTGAGAACCTGTTCATCACTTTGCACTGCTTATGAAAGAATAACAAAGACTGTCACATAACATTTTCTTTGATTCAAAAGAAAATACCATGGTGTCTAAAAGCTGGAGAGATGAAAAGCCAGTTGTTTTTGCCCATCCTCATTTTGTAAACTTGCATAACTCACAAGATAAATGAGTCTTAGATGATCTTTGCACCTTTTCTCAGGTTGTGGAGCATCAGTCATTTTCATATCAAACTATGACCCCTTGTCAGAGTTTACACACAGACAAACATTCACGGCTATTTGTCTTTTTTTATTATTATCTATATCCCTACTTCACTCTGTGCCTTTTATTTTTGTTTTTTTGAAGATTTATTTCTCCTATTAATTCACTGCAAAAATGTCTATTAGCAGTGCACTTTATTGCCTCACTGAAGTCAAATTAGCATTGGCCAGAAGCCCTGAATGTACAGTTTTTATGATTATATTTCTATAATAAATAATGAATAATAAATAAATAAATACACACATATGAAAAATGGGTTTACTAACTAAATTTCTTTTTGTTTTTATTACACATCCTTACATTTATTATAAATAAGACTACCCAGAGTTGGTGCCATAGAAAAAACGGTTTTGGTTCTTTAAAGAACATTTCAGTGGATGGTTTTGGACAGTTTGAATATTGCTCATGAGAAAGCTTTGGCTGCCCAGTTCCTACAATGTATGAGGAAATAACCTGTAAAATAGCTTCCTGAGCAGCTCAATGATCATTTACTCAGTGCTCCTCTTTTGTTTCAATAGTCACCATCTTTAATTCAATCCTCTCCCAGTTGGTAGGGATGACAGAATCTCTCACCCAAATCATAAGCAATCATTTGAAGCTTGTGACAGTGCAATTTGTTTGGAGGAAGATGATGACTGAGAGAAGAGGAAATTAAGGCCAAATCCAGCCTTGCCTCTGCTCTACACCTCGTAAGAAATCTGCCTTCCACCGCTGATTAGTTGACATTGCATTTAGAGTGGATGTCAGGTCACAGAAAAACAATCTCTTCAAACTGATTGTGTCAGACATCGCTCCAAATCTCACTCATACTTTGGCATTCGTTCGTGAGGAAGTGTCAAATCTAAAATCGATTACTGGGAGGAAAACTGCTTGGATCTTTCCCTCATAACATGACACATTTAACCTGTCGGCATCAAAATTCTGACTCCCGAAACCGTTCAACTGTAGTAATTCTATATTTGTGCATCTGGATGAATACATTGACCCAGGTCATGGAATATTATTTTCATTTGCAAGTGCCAACTGAAATGTTTTTGAACAACAGCTAGTCACATAGCTGCCCTTCTTTATTCCTGGAGTTAGAGTTAGGGTTCACTGCCCTCTTTTAAATATGAATAAGTTTGCTTTATTAATCCCTGCTGTTATTTCTGATGAAGTCATCAGTGAGCTGTGGTCTCTCTTTGTGGCAGCAAGTTATATAATGCTTCCTTCATGCTTGGCAGCCACAGCAAACAAAGGAAAATGTACCACTACCACTTGACCAATAAAGAGTTAACATTTCTGAACACCATTTCCTTATTATCAGTTACACTGTGATGGGTTAGATTTAGAATATTTGGGGACGTGGTGATACTAACAGAGAAGCAAAGCTGGTGCGAGTTAGACGACAGCTTATCCAGAGGCAGTATAAAAGGAGGAGGAGACAGTTCAGTGGTTGAAATATGAGTGGGATAGCTTGTAAGGCTTAACATGACAGCTGTATTACAGAAAGTCCCAATCTTCTTCAATAAAAAGAGCCTTGTTGGTAAAAATGTAAGAGATATAAAGCCTGCCTTGATTGTTGAGATATTAGTGTAACAATACAATCAATACTCCATTTGATTTCATAGACGATGCAAGGGTTTGATACACTCATGATATAAGGTAAAATAAAGTGTGAAATTCTTTCTCTGCATTAAACCCATTCACCAAGTGAAGCAATGTGCAGCCAGTGACGCAGAACCCAGGGAGCAGTGTGTGGGGACAGTGGGGACAGTATCTTGCTCAAGAGAACCTCAGTGGTGCCACGAGCAGTCCTGGGATTTGAACACACAACCTTCTGATCTCAGAGGCAACTCCCTAACCACCAAGCCACCAGCTGCTCCACATGCTGAAAGTGATTCAGTTGAATTCAAAACAGTTCTGTATTCTTGCAGTGTTTATAATGAAGTTTAAATAAAAAAAATGATGACTGTATTTAGTTCTGGCACAATTTGCTAATTAGACTAGGGCTGAAAGGCCTGAGGGTGATGTATGACATTAATGTGTGGGACTGGGTGGTTGATTGACACTGGGTGAACAATGTATTTACATTAAATAGCATTATTAATGGAACGCTGGTTCTCCATTAGCCTTGTGGAAAGAGCGCGAATCATATTGTTATTGAAATAACATGATATTTTGATGCATCAAAGTCTGAACAACTTACTTTTTATCAAAAAATATAATTTCTCCAAATACACTGCTTTACTGAGGAGACAATTAGAATATGTCACATTTTCACAATTCTTATCTTTGTTTGTTTTTTGTTTTTTTGGTGAGACTGGTGTCGGTGTAACACTTATTTTTAACCTTTTGACATATTTTAAATATTGGCATTCATCGTTCCTTGTCCAGGCGTGTGAAGTGCTTATTGCCCATTCCTGTTAAATCATATACTTATACACTACCTTCATACTCTGGCAGGCAAAACCCCTTATGTATGCTATAGGCTGTACTATCTGACTTATACATGCTTTTCATTAATTATTCGTCCTTCTATTATCTGACTCATTACCTTCTGATGAGTACATTCTTTTGTTATGCTATCTTACTGATACTGGCTTTCTATCAGGATAAAGTAGTTTGGTAACACAGCTGTCATATACAATAATGCAATGTCCAAACTGATTGCATAAGATGTCTTGTCCACATCAGTACCTCAGTACAAAGGTAACAACATTTCCTAACTACAGGGGACAGTCTCCCTGGACCAGGATTAAGGGTCTTGCTCAGGGACCCAGTGCTGAAGGTAGGATTCAAACCCATGACCTTTTGGTCCAGAGGCAAGTATCCTACTCTCTAGGCCACCCCCATGGCCACAACATGCAACCATTTATTTGACAATAAAAATTATTTCTTTTTGTGGTGGCCTGGGCAGACTTGTGGACTCCAAGTAAGCATCTTCAACACATGCAGCCTCTCTGACTTGAGGCTTTCTTGTAAATAGTTTTAGTTTTCAAGGTTGCATTCAAAGTCAGAAACTGAGTTTCCCCAGAGTCACTTCATTATTTCGAAGTAAATTCCCTCCTTCAAACCCAGCCTCCATCGGCCTCGGAGGCCTCCACTCTCTCTCTGTAATATGAATGCCGCCACACCGAGTGCCAGGCAACTGGGCTGATTAGTTGGACCTGTGACACTAGTGAGATAGCTGAAGACACACCAAGATAGCACAGCATCACATTGGTTCAGTGCAAGCGAGGGAAACTGCGCGGAGGTTGTCATTTCCTACAGCACATGACACTTCCTCTCCATAATACTCTCTCTATTTCCACCCTGCATAATCCTGAACTCTCATGTCTGCAGTCCTCAGACAAACTCCTCTGGGAATCTGGAAATATAGTCACAGCAAAGGTTCGGACACCCTTGGGCAAATGAAGTTTTGTTAGTTTTCTAGCTGGAAATGAATGCCCCCCTTCAGCAAAGACCACAGTCCTGCACACTGTAATGCAAAATGATTGCTTATTTGCAGAATGTTTTTTTGCTGAACAGAAACTTAACAGGTGAAGAAAAAACATTCTAACAAATTATAATGGAAGGTTATGGAAAGATAGTAATTTTGAGCAATTTTGGACCATTCCTACTTGTTTGTTCATCCTGAAATTTCAATACAATGTGAACAGCATCTGCTAATGTCAAACTATCATAAAAATGAAAAAAAAGAGACAAGAGTGGAGATACAGTATAAGGTTTAGTGAAAAAATATTATTTCTGCTACTGCTACTACTACTGCTACCTACTAATACTACTACTACATTTACGGCATTAATCAGTAGTAATACTATTTATCAGTAGTAATACTACTACTACTACTACTGTGTCACCCTCATGCTGGCAAAACAGCCCTGACACATCAAGTATGGACTCCTTAAGACCTGTGAAGTCGTTTTATGGTACCTTCTTCTGTTGCTCCATGGTCCACTATTGTACACCCTTTCAACAGAGGTTAGCATGGGCACTCTGACTGGTCTGCAGTTATGCAGCCCCATGTCCAGACAACTGTAAGGCAATGAACTTTGTCTGCAGTTTGTGCTACAGTGGATCTTCTGTTGTGTCAGACCAGACAGACTAGCTTTCCCCCTCCATGTGCATCCCTGAACCATGACCATGTTACCAATTTACGGGTTGTCCTCCCTTAGATCACTTTTTGTAGGTACTTACCATTGCATCGCCTGAACACCACATGAGAGCAGCTGTACTGATTTCTGGCCTTCACAATTAGATCCATGTTGAAGTAGTTTAGATTCTAAAGCTTACCCATTTTTTTTGCTTCTAAAATATTAACTTCAAAAGTTAATTATGTTGACTCTTGAATATGTTGCCTAATATACACTGTACAGATAAAAGTATTTGGACACTTCCAGTGAAGGGCAACCTTAATGCTTCAGCATACCCAGACATTTTGGACAGCATGCTTTCAACTTTGTAGACACAGTTTGGAAAAGGAACATTTCTGTTGCACAAAAAGCAAGCTCCATAAAGACATGGTTAGATGAGTTTGGTGTGGAAGAACTTGACTGGCCTGCACCTCAACCACATCCATTGATGAACTGGAACAAGTGATTGTGAGCCAGACCTTCTCGTCCAACATCAGTGCCTGAACTGATAAATGCTTTACAGAATGAATGGGCACAAATTCCTACAAAAACTCTTGTGGAAAACCTTTCAAGAAGAGTGGAAAATGTTTTTACTGCAAAGGGGTGACCAGCTCCATATTAAAGTTCGTGTATTTGAATGCAATGTCATTAAAGTCCCTGTTGTTGTAATGGTCTGGCGTTCCAATACTTTTGACAGTGTACATACAGTTTATCTCACCCCTTCACTGGTGACACTGTAACAAACATTCAGTGATGGTGTTTGTTTGGGCTGGAAGGTGTTGTTTAGTGAAATATGAGTGTCATTGTGATTTTGACAGCTAACACGATCTAAAGACCTTGGTCATGCAACAGACTGTCTATTTTATCCAGAATGTTATGCCTTATAAATATCCTGAAGTAGATTCTACAAAGTGTGATGATTCTACAAAGCTGAGGTGTCAGAGTGATGCTCTTCCACTGAACGTGCCAGCATTGCATCATATGGCAATATTACATCGGGGTAATAAAATGACTTCCCTCAACATTGTTTATCTTCCACGATAGATGGCCTAGTCCCAGGCAAAGATCCAGACCCTTGAGCACATAAAAATGTATCCATCTGATATAGTGAAGTTTGGTTTGGAAAAAAATAGACTCGTTTAAATCAATTTGAGATTTAAACATGTCCAACAATGTGAGGCACTCTTCCATCTGTTTTTCCAACGTGAGACATAATGACTTGAGCATGTTGTATCTGTCTTTGAATTGTGGGACGAAGACGGAGGACACATTGTATGGTTGGTTGCCTGTGAATTGCATACTCGAAGGCGTATCTCGGCTCTGTAATCATAAAAGGTTTTATTCTTTCATTTGGCTTTTTCATTCCATGCATTATTGTTAGAGAGTCTCAGCACCCCGCTTCAGATTTCTTTTCAAGTTCACTGAGATGTATCATTTTCTTGACTGTAATGAATTGCTTCGCTTGTTGGTGTTTTGGTTGAACGAAGTAAAATATTTTTGCTCCGATTATAATGGAATTTAGATGGAGACATTTTTAAACAAGTATAAAGCAACAGATAATGTTTCTCTTTCTCATGACCTTCTCTCTGTCTCCCACTAGACCAGATTTTAGGCTGATTTTATGGTCTCTCCATCTACATGTGTGACAAATATACTGGAGATAGATTCTGTTTTCGATCACAACATTGTCTTCTTAACTGTTGATGCCCCTGAAGCTCACAGAAAATTATTTAAAGGGAGTTTTGCCTGACCTGAGGGCAAGAAAATCTACAAATCAAAATAAATCAAGCAAGAGTCTTCCTTTGAAAAAGCCTGAAACTATTGATGCTTGCAGTCCCCGCCATGGTTTCTTTATGTCTGCCCAATTTCAATGTGCATTCTAATATTTTAGGCCTTTTGCGGAGTAAAGCCAATTGGCAGGGCAAGAGACCATTGCTTCCACGTCATCTTAACTGCAAAAATTTCAAGCATGTTTGGAAAATATTAACCTTTTACTACCTTCATATTTAAGCTGACAGTGAACTCCATTCCTGACTACAGTGGGTAAGCGCTGCACATATAAGGATTCTGCATAATCTGAGCTAGATAAGAGGAACAGTACGTCGTATAAAACTGTTTTACTGATGGAATTACACACATAAAAAGGTTCTTCAATTTTCGGTTCTTCTAAAAACATTAGTGTTGTTTCTTTATACCTGTACAAATTTTCTTCACACTCACACACCCTGTTTAAAAAAGATTTTATTAAAAAGCATCCATTGAACTTTATGATTCTTTGGATCCCTTATGAAAACCCACATGTGCAGTTTTGTGATTTAAATAAAACACCACATTTCAGCCATATGATATAATGAACATAATCAGGCAATTTTTCAGATACAGATAATTTGGAAATTTGGATGAGCTTTTTTTTTTATCCAAGACTGGACTTTTGTGTAGACAGTAGTGACCATTATAGCTCATTACTGTCACAGGGACCTGTTTCCAAAGAGCAATGGAGTAAAGACGTGGAATTCCATATTTACTTTTTATTTTATTTAGAAACACAAAAGGCATGAGAGCCAAAACACAAACCAAACCAAACACAGGAGACAGGACATTGAAACTTGAACATACGATGATGGGTGTAAACTCCAACATAAGCCAGTGGACCTCCACAGGAGTCCAACTCCTTGGACGAAATACACACAACTTTAACTTAAACTTACACACAAAACTTCAAACTAAAAGTTCACACAGGACAAGGCGACCTCTAGCGGCCACTGACCCGGTGTATCACAATTACTGTGATCTCCTTAAATCGGGAAACTTACTGTGATAGCAGGTCAAAGAAACCAAGTACATAAACAGCAAGTAAATGGAATTATTAAATAATTTATCATCATATGTGTGTAAACCTATTAGTCATTCATGAGTACAGGTAGAATATTAATTGCATAAATTTGGCTGGAACTCGCTTAGCGTTCTCTGAAATTGCTTTGCTCTGTTTGTGGATGGTATTAGTGTAAGGGACTTTTCTCTGCTGTACCTGCTCTCACTGAACCCAGCAGTGAAACAATTTCATTTGATGCTTCAGTGTACAGCCATGACAATAAACATTTTTAGCTTCTTATCTTTTTTAGAACCAAGATCACATTGCAAATCAAGATTAACCAACAACACTGCAACTCATTTTGTGTTTCTCGGCTTTACTACCTTTACACTAATGAGTGCACCATGTCCAGAAATAACATATCCAGAAATAAAGGGCAAGAGTGCTGAAATTATGGGGGCATTAAAATGACAAAGCTTTGGCCTCAGCATGATAGAAGTTTCCAGTTGAATTATAGGGCTATCATCCTGTTCATGTAGGCTGAGTCCGTAAGACATATGTTAAGTGACTCCTGACTGTTTTTAAAATGGCAATTCTAATAAACAAAAGTTTAAATCAGTTTTTCCCAAATACTCTTGACCTGCTTGGAGTTTAAAGGTCGATTCTTTCCTTGCAATGTAACTAACAAATAATGAACATTTAGACTCACTTATTATTGCTGTGCTAACTTAACACAGGGTCAGTCCATGCCCCTCACAACCACTGCCAGCTGTAATGTCACAAAAACCAGCAACACCGCTAAGCCAATGCCCTCACTATTCACTTGTTAAATAGGCTAGTCATGTGAATGCCCAAGTAACAAACATTGTAGCGCATGCCTTGTAAGATCTGTGATACCTAATTTAAGACAAATAACACAAAAATAAATAAAGAAATTACACTTGTCTCTACATAGCCACTTAAAACCTGGCTGCAAATGCTGAAATTGATTCTGTATTGTCTGGAACTGGCACTGCTGGGTGTTCTTGTATATTATGAGATTGGGTTGACATGCCCAGGACTGAACTTTTTCTGCAGCGGCGACATCCAGGATTGGCGATTATGTGCCACACCCTCTTTGACTACTCAGCGAAGCGCAAAAGTGCTGGTGTTTTAATAACATTGATATTTGTGCTGTCTAATCCGAAAAGTTTGTTTTAAATCATTGATGACTAAATGTCAGTTGTGTTTTTTTAAACATTCCTAAGACTGCTAGGCACCTCTGAGGTACCCTGAGCAAGGTACTGTCCCCAAACACTGCTCCCCGGGCGCTATGTTCGTAGCTGCCCCCTGCTTCACTTGGTGAATGGATTAAATGCAGAGGAAGTATTTCGTGCTGTTCACACTGTGTGCTGTGGTGTGTTCACGTATGACCAGATTGTCACTTTCACTTTTTATTAACTAAAGTAAACCAATATATACTACTACACCTTCTACTAGTAATAATAGCTATTATTATTTAACCCATTTACCAAGTGAAGTGGTGGGCAGCCACCGACATTGCGGGCAGGGAGCAGTGTGCAGGGAAGGTTTGCTTGAGGGTACTTCAGTGGTGCCACTGGAAGCCCTGGGATTTGAACTCACAGACTTCTGATTGCAGGGGCAACTCCCTAACCACTAGACCACCAGCTGCCCCTAAATGATTATTATTATTATTATTATTATTATTATTATTATTATTATTTATTACTATGTTGTATATCATTATTAGAGGCAATCATATTATTAATAGTAGCAGAGTCATATTAATGACATTTCCAGAGGAGGCCCGCAAATATTTAATATTTAATTTTTGAATATATATAGGAATATACACAATATTTAGGAATGTTGTGTGTGTGTGTGTTTGTGACAATACTCCATTTCCATTCATTAGGAGAGTGTAAGCTGCTCTTTGAATTTAAAAGGGACACAATGTTAATTCACAAATTCATATGAGTTTCATGCTAAGAGTTTGTTCACACACTGTGTAGGTGGGGGGGGGAGGGTGTTGATTGATCTAGCCCACAGAATGAGAGAATATGAAGAAGATTTTATTTTTCTACTTTCAGTTCAAGTTTACTATTACAACCTGGACCACATCTCCTTTTGGCTTATAACTAACTGTCATCTTCTGAAACACATCTGCACAACCAACTGT
Source organism: Brachypetersius gabonensis (assembly GCA_037577145.1). Classification (NCBI taxonomy): domain Eukaryota; kingdom Metazoa; phylum Chordata; class Actinopteri; order Characiformes; family Alestidae; genus Brachypetersius; species Brachypetersius gabonensis. The sequence goes on from JBBJLR010037273.1 coordinate 10,604, forward strand.
GAATCTCTGAATCTTTCAGCTCTACAGCCTTTATGTATGCAATAAGTCCCTGCTGGCCCTGATTAAGGAGGAAAAATCCCTTTAATCTTAAGGAGAACTTAATAGATTTCTTTATGATGAAAGCCTCCTAGAGCTTAAATGCCTTTCATGTACTGAAATATGCAAGCTACTATACATTTCAATTGAATAGAGAAATGAAATACAGGTTCCAACTGAAGTTCAACCAAACTTTCTTTATATAGCACCCTTTAAAGTGCTTTACAAGAATCTGACAAAACACAAGATGTGAAAATTAATTTTGACACTAACCCAACTGAATGACGACAATGAAACTGGGTAGCTAGGAAAAAAGATAAAAAGAATACTACAAGCAATAGGAAATACAAGACAACATATTAGATAAATAAACTGATTTTTGGAAAATGTTAATAAATACAGAATAAAAGAAACTCAAATGACCAACAATATAATGTTCCAAAAAATGAATAATGATGATGATAATAAATAAAATAAGTGTGAACACAGAGACCATAAAATTACAAACACGCAGTTTATTATGCATTTTTTTTTTCATCTCCTTTCACATTCACTGGAAGACTGTTCCAGCAGGTTTATAATGTCTGAAACCAGCATCACCAAATATTTAGTTCTGATTTGTGGAACAACTAAAAGAGAAGAGCCAGAGGATTTGAGGGGCATTAGTTCACAAACAAAAAGTAGTTCTAAGAGTTCATCTGGTTCAAGTCCATGTGGTGCCTGATAAAAAATAGAATCAACTGGAAAACTAATAGGAGTCCAGTGTAAAGAATTGGTGTTTGTCAGAACTTGTGCAGGGGTTTTGGAGCTGATTGTAGCTGGTTCATTGTGTTCTTCAAAAGACCAGAAAGGAAGGCATCACAATAGTCTAGCCGGTCTAGAATTTGCTCAGAAAGCTTCACTTTGGAGATGTTTCTCGAGTGATGAAATGTTCTTGACACCCCAAGCATGAACCTTGAAAACGAAATAAAAAATTAGGTCAAAAATATTTCTAGATTTCTGATTCCTTGGGTGGGTTGATGTAAGAATGAGAGCAGTATGGCTCCATGCCAGAAAGTGCAACAAATTGTAAATCAGCTGTGTAACAGCTCCTTGTATGGAAGTTCCCCCGGTTTGTGTTGATGCTCAGACATCATGCTGAGCTTTGTTTGGTGTTCCTATGTCAAGTAGAACCAAAGTTATTGTTATTTAAACAAAACCATAATAATAACAACCACTATTGGGGTATCACACTCTTTATGCCCATAAGGAACAAAAATGCCCAATTTCCTTTTATTTTGGGTCTATTTTAAGCAGGAAAAGATTTCACCATTTTTATTTGTTGAAATCAGATTTTACTAATACGCTCTTTCTTCTTGTTAACACTAAAACAATTGACACAAACAACGTTTTTTTACCATTATTTCTCCTTGAAGTTCTTGCTGCAAAAATTTGGAAAAAAAACTTAGATTTTTGACAAAATGTGGTAACACAAACTAAACTGCTGGTGAAATGGGTGTGGTACAGCAGTATATACCTAGAATGACAGCGAGTGTCAATTGCTGTAATGTCATCAGAATCAGAATTGCATTTATTGATCAAATATTTTGTAATGTCTCGCCAGTGGCCGGTAGGGGCCACTGTTTTAGGTTTGGTCTAGACTCTTATTTTGACATTTGTGTATGTTTGTATCTTGTGTCTCAGTTTCAGGT
>JBBJLR010037284.1:0-12329 GCA_037577145.1 Brachypetersius gabonensis
ATATCCATGAACAAACTTATTGGGACACACGTCTTGTGCTTATGTTTCTCTGTGCAGTTGTGGAGAAAGCAATTTCCTAAGGAATCAATAAAGTTTCGGATTCCGCTGCAAAACAGACTTTTATTGAATTTTTATTTAATGAAGCACTTAAATAGATTTGCAGTCCTAAAGACGCAGTTAGTATTATAGCATTGCTCTATTATACTCCAAAATAATAATAATACCAACAACTAAAAAGCTAAACACATCAACTGCTCCAACGGTACATGTGGAACTTCTCTGACTTTTGAGTTATTTTTAAAAAATAAATATGTCACTACGAGGTATTAAGTGACTATAAAGTGAGACATTTAGTAATATGATTGTTTTCAGACCTGAGAGGGGGTCTCCTGCTCAAACAGAACCACTTCTTTCCCCTTTTTCTCCTCAGATATCGGCTCCTCAAGCTCCAGGGGGTCCATTGTTTCCTCTAGACATTTCTGAAGGACGTTGTAGAAGTGTTTACTTCATATTTCCCGCCTGCAGATGAAGAGAAAACAGCTAAAGCTTCAGAACAACCAGGAGCAAGTCAGTCCAAAACATTTCACAAGAAGTTTCACTAAGTTGGGCTGTTGTCAGCCGTTTCCATGACAACAGACGCTGGCAGGGTCGGACCGACTATTCGGCAGATCGAGTATTTTTACAGTGGCCGGAGATAAACGTGCTATTCGGGCCGACTGTATTCATTTATATATTTATTGGTCTGACTCATAAGACTCGTAGATCGACGGCACGACTGACACTGGGCTGGTTCGGTCAACTTTTTAACCACCACGCCCTTTCTCTTTGGTCCCCGTTAAATGCATTCGCCAAAAAAAAAAGAATCAGATGATGCTGGTGGCGGTGGCGGCATGGCTATGGCTGGACTGCGCTCAGTTATGACCACCCTTGACAAATCTGTGCCATTCCAGACAGTTAGTGGTGGTGTACAAACTAGCCGATTCCAAATTTATGGTGAGAACACTAATCAAACAGTTGTATTTCGGCCGCGATAGTGTGTCTTCTTACATTTATGGCCGACGGTGAAATAATAATATCGTCAGTGTTGCCGGTTGTTTATAACACATTGTGTACACAGGCTAAAGAAAAATACCTTTAAGTTAGTTCTTATGCCTTCCATGCTGATCTAAATCGTGTAATTGAAAGTGAGACCAATATTTTTCAAAACAAAATTCATTAACATTAACAGAGCAGTTATTTATTATTGGTTGTGGGGCGAGTAGGAGGCAACTTTTTGAGGCATGGTGTTAAAGGCATCTTTTCTGTAGGTATTTATGAACAATATACAGAAATGAAAGACATCCACACTTTTTGAAATCTCTCTCTCTCTCTCTCTCTCTCTTTGCCTACTGATATTCTTTTGTATTTTATAGTATTGCACTGTATTGTAAACTGTTTTGCATTGTATCTTAATGTATTGTAAACTGTATTGTATTGTACTGTATTGTAAACTGTATTGTATTGCACTGTATTGTAAACTGTTTTGCATTGTATCTTAATGTATTGTAAACTGTATTGTATTGTAACGTATTGTAAATTGTCCTGTATTGTAATGTACTGTAAACTACATTGTATTGTAACGTATTTGAAACTGCAGTTCTTTTCCAGACCGCTATAAGCGCTTTACCTATTTTATAACTGAACGCGACGAAACAACACTCGACCAATCAGAGCTCGGCCAGCGTTCTGGCACGGCGACACCGTGAGGAGAGCAATTTTGCTCACTTGTTTAAACGTAAATTATTTTGAAAATGGTAGTTTTAAATACTTCAGATGGTTCTGAAGAACAAGCGACACGAGGTCGTTTAAACAAAGAGAACCATGAACGAGAGAGAGAGCACAGTAAGAAAGTTCGCTATTCTGGTGGCGGGTTGGTCCCAGGATGTAAACACACTGCTGCCACGAGCTTCTGCCATGCAGCTGAACTGACACCGGAGGACCTGGTAATGAATTTTCGGAGGTTTTATGACGACCCCGATAAGGTTGAACAGGGCAGGGTTCTACTTCATCTGATGACGATTACGGGAGTAAAACGGCACCGTCGAAAGATTAAGGACGAACACAAGAGAAGAGACAGGAACTTCTCCGTGAAGTACAGTCTCTTCTGTAACGATCCTCCGCATAAAGTGCCTGTTTGCAAGTCTACATTCCTCACAGTATTAGGCGAGTATAACTTTCATTTCAGAATCATTTCAATACCGCAGTGAGGTGTCGGTCGCGAACCAAACGGCTTTTTGAAGTGAACGATCGGAGGCGCTTAGTTTTTTAGGGGTTCGAGCACGAAGTCCTTCTGGATCCGTCGTGTTTTCACTATGATTGGTCAGCTATATGAGACGAGACGAGAGAAAGAAAGAAAGAAAGAGAGAACAGTCGCTATAGAGACAACACGTTTCAGTTTTAAGAAGTTAAAGTTTTATTAACATACATACAATCAGAGATCTGTTTGTCAAATTGAGATGGCTATTTATTTCTGCATTGTAGCATATTGCACTCTTCCATATTGAATATAATAAGCCATACAAATAACATCTGATTTGATGTATGTTTGATACATTAGTGATTCGTTTTACATTATTAGGTAATAAATTAATTTGAGCAACTATGGAGCCACTTGGGAGTCAAAAGAGCTCTTTTTATCAAGCCAAGCTGTGTGAACCAGAACTCCAATCGTTTTTCAGTTTACTGTGAACTAGGCTAGTGAGTTTATTGCGTGAAATGGTGTGTGATTCATACTGGTTTCAAATTTCAAGTTGGTTAATCTAAGCAAGGTACATACTTGACAACCTCATTAATTTACTTTCACAGGCATCAGCAAAGACTGCGTCTCCGGCGTTGCACAGTATTATGCTGAGACTGCTGAGGCACGTCCGGAGAGAAGAGGTGGTGCGCGGACTTAAGCACCAACAAGGTAGGTTTCAAGGTGGGGTACAGCGGGGAGTACTGTTTCCACACTGTGTTGAAACAGGGCAAGCAGTGGGCTGACCTGAAACCTGCCATACTTCCAAAGCAGACTTCAGTGAAGGGCACAAAGAAGTGTGATGTGCTGGCACTTCTGGAAGCAATAGGTGTGTCTGATGCAGTGAGGTCTTTTTATAATGAAGCATTGTGTGAGGTGAATGAAAATGCCTGCCAGAGTGACGTAGATCCAGAGTAAATTCCCACATGTGGAAGGGTAGTGAGGTGAATTAACACAATCTAGCGTTATTTTACTTTACTGGTTCTTTTGTACTTTGAAAATTGAACAATAGGCTAATTCGATGTCTGGTGTTGTGAAATGTTGTTTTCTATAGCGCACAATGGTCTTGCTTTTCCACATTTGCCATTTACTGAACTGAATGAATTGCATTGAACGTTTTATCAATGTGGCACTTTGAAAGGTCCTGAATATAGGATAGAACACTAATAAGACATTTGTATGTGTATTGTTTTGAATTAAATTAGGCTTTTTTGGTTCATGCAGTGGACAATGATGATGCTTTTACAGGTTTGACACTTTACTGAATCTGTCCATCAACTGAATCAGTGTTGATTGTTGTTATTTAATTGTTTTTTTTAAATTAGGAAATTCAGATAAACACTTGCATTAACTCTGAGGCCTGCTGCAGAAAACCCTCAAACCGTGACACCTCCTCCAAATTTCCTCTTTACATACTTTGGCTTGAGTGTGGCCCCAGTTCAACACAAAACATGTTTTCCATCAAACCCAAATAAACTGAACTTGCTCTCATCACTGAAGTGCACTGTGGACCAGCTCTCCTCTGTCCACACATGCTCCTTTATTCTTTCTGCCTATGAGAGTTTTGGTCACTGCAGAGTGGGTCTTTCAGTCCGAATTTTAGAAGGACAGATCCTTGTCCTGTTCAGCACTGAACTGATGAGCGATTCTATCTGCATTGTTAAACCGATACCCCAATGAGAGTCTTTGCAGAATCATCCCTTTAGCCTTCATCTGGACAACCTACTGCTGCAGGGTTTCAGTCACTTTAGAGTGGCTTACCATCTTGCACACCAGCCAGGAGAGCTGCCAGATAAATAGGGCGATTGAAAATATATTGTCACCAGGTCCCAGATCAACACCAATAACTCAGATGCCTGTTAGTGTAACTAAATCTATACGAGCAGCGACTTTACAGTGTGGCAGATGACAGGTTGTCGACCCCTTTAGATATTTTCTGAGAACCTCACTAAAAACAGGTCAAAATCACCAGAGATGAGTTTATGTGGGTTTTGTAGTTTTTTTCATGCTGATTTCAAATCTGTGTTTAGTTTGTGATGAAACTAGTTCTATACTGCATGATAGTTGGTATAATGATCATATAATAATCATATGCTGAGTGTTTGTGAAGAAACAGTGGTAGCTGTCTGACACTGATCATTATATCTATGCCACAGTGTGGCCTGTCTGACTTCACTCAGAAAATATTGACACGGTTCCTTGATTGGTGCTTCAGTTTAATAAAAAAAGTCTATTGGAAATCTAATATTACTCATAATTCAAAAAGTTGAGGTGACTTAAAAAAAACTGAAAGCAGATCTGAAATCAACATGAAAACTGGTTTAGAGAAATGTTTGTTTCTGAAAAATGTGGGTTTCTGATTACAAAAAAAATTTTGACCTGTGTAACCGTTCGTGGAAACCGCAAATCTCCTCCTCGCGTTTTTCGTGGCAATATATAATTTTTCATTCATTTTAGTGCTAAATCATTAAGAAAAATATAATTTACTAAGTTTGCAAAAATTAACAAATTCAGCAAAATTTACAGATAAAATACAACTGTTTTGAATTTTTTTTAGTTCTGTTGAGAGGCACAACGTAATCGTATATTGGCTGCTGCCCTGTTACGCACCCGGTTAGCTGCAGTCCAGCATTCTCGCATCAGAACACTTTCAGCATGCAGCGTCTCAATACCCATACATTTGAATATGTTTCTATTACTGTAAATTAAATTACATTCCTGTATTTATTCTGCTTATACCAAAGAAAACGCAGGTACAGTCTATACAGGGGTAACATCGGTATTTACATTCTAGCACTGCAGGAGTTCAGTGTAAACTGTACAGTACAGTATGGGTTTATCTTTACATTTTCTTTCAGGGTAATGTATTAAGTGGAGCTTAAAATGAAACATCACAAATTTGCAGTGTTTCACAACTCTTGGAATGTACTGTGTGTATATATATGGAGAGAGAGAGAGAGAGAGAGAGAGAGAGAGAGAGAGAGAGAGAGAGAGAGAGTGTGTATATACAATATATACACTCTCTCTAAACAGTTTTATATATACACAGTAATCCCCCAGTTTTGCTCCGGGTGCTCTTGTAACGGAACTCCCATTATAATAACGCAAGATTACTGTGTATATGTACACACACACACACACACACACACACAAACTTTACATTACAAATAATTTTCAGAAATCATTTGTTCATTTCCAGGCAAATGAACAAAGAGCCTTTATTCAAAGTAACTTTATTCGGTAGTCATTTCCAAGTTCAGAAGACATTTTCTTCACGTAAAGTTGCAAGATGTTTACAGTCAAAAAAAAACAAACCAAATGGTCATTTACTGGATATTTTCAAAGAACTTCACACTATAAAGAAATCCTCATGGAGGACAAGTAACGTAAAGTCTTCAAAATTGTTCACAGTTACTTCTTGCCTCTGAGGTTTTTTAATCTGTGAGTGAGAGATGGGGGAGGCAGAAATATTTAGTGTCAAAGCAAATGTCCAAATAAACAGTAAAATATAAACACAAACCTTTTTAATGTTCTAAAAAAGAGGAAACCTACTGACCTCTGTAGCAGGTCATCAGAGGATACTGCTCCTGACTCCTCGTCATCGCTCCCGGAGTCAGTGTCGTCAGAACTGGAGTCTGTCTCCTCTGCCTTCTTCTTCTTCCTCTTCTGCTGCTTTCCTTTATGCTTGTGCTTCTTACTCTTCTTCTTATGCTGGGAGAATGAGAGTGATCAAAAGTAAGACTAGGAGAGAATAGGATAAATAGAAATTCCCCCCGTGTTACCATGGAGACGGAGGTCCGGTTCCCAGTGCTTAAATGCTGACTGTACCTTTTTCTCTTTACGGTGTTTGAGCTCTTTCTTGGCTTTGTGCTTCTCCTTGCTGTGCTTTTTTGGCTTCTCCTGCTGAGCTGGCGATGATGAGAACACTTGTCCTGTTAGGAAGAACAGAAACATGTTTAAAGCCTTTATCCTTCTGTAAAAACTGACTGTAAGGCAAAATAAAAGAAAATGTGTGATCAAGGTGGTTCTGGCTCTACTACATTACATGCACAAAATTATTGGGACATGCCTGTTTTTCAGGGTTTGGTCCCCTTACTTCCAGTGGAGGATGATCTTAATGCTTCAACAGACCAAGACACTGGACAACACCATGCTTCCAGTATTCTGGGCCCAGTTTGGGGAAGAACCTTCTCTATTCCAGTGTTCAAGGAAGTGTTAAGCAACCCATAGGAATGTTTGGAACGGTTTATTCAAACTTTTATACCCAGTTCACTGCTCTAAAGAGACCTGCTTTACTTGTCTCCATCCAAATTTCCCTTCTCTTTTTAGGCTAATGAAAGGCAAATGCACAAAGTAAGGGAACACATAGCATTCATTTGTCTACTGGAACACAGCCCAGCTTAAATGGCAGCAGAGTGCAGTGTGTCCCAGTTTTGGTCCTGGAACAAGAGTGTAGGTTTAATGTTGAAATTGATGGGGACACAAAAGTGGTAACTTTATGACAGCCGTCTTTCATACATTAACATCAAATTATACCTACATAGTACATATGGGGGAACCTATAGCCTGGTACGGTCGTCCAAAAACCAATAACGAAGAACCGTGATCACAGAACACTTTTATTTCACTTCTGACTGGAACCTCGAAGTTCAGATTTTAAAGTACTGTTACCAGAACTTCATCTGTGTATTTTCATCTAAACATAAAAGCATTGCAATCTAAATCCAGATCATAAATACGAGGAAGGGGTATTGTGGAACTTTCTGAGTTTTGGTTTACCATGTAACACTAGTCACTCATTGAATCAAACACTAAACGTGATGTGCATATTTGCGAACAGAATTGTTAGTATAAACTCGTCCTCTTTCTCTCTTATATCCACACAAACTACTGCACTGAGCTCTGGAGCTTTTTAAAGACAGACAGAGCTTCAGCCAAACACATGCTAGGAAGAAACAGCACAGCCAAACCAAACACGGACAGAAAACATTGATTTTTTTGTTTTAAACTATTGCTAGAGACACTTCAGTATTCACTGGATATTGGTAGAGATGTGTCACTACCGTCCCTTCCCAATTTTACACCCTTGGAAACACACTGCATTGCACATTTCAGAGCTTTCCCTTCTGTAACACATCTCTTAAGTTCAGTAAGGGCTTGGTAATGAACTAATTCGTTGGCTCAGGTGTGCTGAGAGAAGGGAAAACACACAGATCTCAGATATGCAGAGCAGTGAGCCTTAATGATGAGTGTAAATTGACCATTTGTCATATGTGAACACACAACAGCACACAGTGTGAAGGTTCTTTCTCTACATTTAACCCATTCACCAAGTGAAGCAGAGGATAGCCAGGAACACAGCGCCCAGGAAGCAGAGTGTGGATATCTCGCTCAAGGGTACATCAGATGCCACTGGCAGTCCTGAGATTCAAACTCACAACCTTCTGATCACAGGGCCAAGTCCCTAACCAGAGAGGTTATGGGGGGTAGTCACTAACCTGGAGGGGGCAGTTTGGGTCCAAACTCCTCACTGTCAAGGTTTCCAGGCTCTACAGAACTTGTAGCTGATGCACTGTTCATTTCTTCCTTCTCCGATAGAGGCTTTGATTCTGAAAAGTATAAACAAAAACTGAACTGATGGACCACACCAGGAATACTGCAGTGTTTTCCACTCTGGTCTCCATCTGCTAACATCTGCTTAATTACCACAGACAATCATTTCAAATATATTTACCAATACTTTTCAGAAAAGAAATGACTTTCGCTGTGTTAAAAGTTAAAATGTTGGATAAAACCTCTAAAAAACAGTTCTGTTAAGTCAATCTCTCAAGCCTGTAGTTAAGAATTTGTGTGAGTCAGATATTTCCAGAGTTTGTTCATTCAAACTTAGAAACTGCCCATTTGCGTCCATCATAGGAAATAAGTTTAGGATATAAGTTTTAGCAACTCCAGCAAATAGGTTATGTTCTTAGAGATTACATTTCCTATTCCCAAAAAATAAAAAAGTAGATTCTCTTCCATATGCTAAAAGCAACTACCTGTAGGAGGAGCCTGAGGTAAAACAGGTGGGGTGTTGATAACAGTGATGATTTCTTGTTTTTGGATCTCCACCTCCTGCCCTTCCTCTTCACCGCTTTCTTCCTCAGATGAAGATGAGCTTTTCTCGTCAGAGGAGCTGGCGAAGATGGCCTTAAACAGGTCCATTGGTGGTCTAACCTCCTCTTCTTCTTCCTCCTCATTTTCATTCTTCGCTGTCTGCTCAGCCACAGGCTCATCTGTTTTAGGCTAGATGAGAGAATCTTTAATAATTATACACAATCATTTCCATTATGTGAGGATATGAAATCACTTGTCAGCCTGTAATATCCTGCAGAGCCACCACACAGGTGTAGTTCATAAAGAAATATAGCTGTAATTCTAGGTAGACCACCACTTTAACGCAGATCAGCAGACACGGCTTCAGTCCATTGTGGACTTTTTCTGAGAACCAAACTAATAATTGTTTGCAGAAATCCCTGCACTACTGCAGAAACTGCAGGTATCCTCCGCATTTTTTTTTTTTGCTTTTGTGACGTCCGGGCCTCGCCACACCCCCTTGTCCTCATGCTGGTTGTTTATGTTTGGCCACGGCGCTGAGTAGCCCAGCACGAGGACGAGGGGGTCTGGTGGACGTATTTGAGTGCTACATTAATGAGAAAAATTTAATTTACTAATTTGTAACAAATATTTATGTAAATTCAGCTACATTCCCATATAAAAAATAACTATAAATGTTTTGGTACTTTCGAGAGAACACAAAGTCTTGGGATGGTGAAATACCACTGTACTCGGGGAGGTTTAAAAAAGTAGCCAATCGAAGAAAGCGGCTGCACTCCAGAATTTAGTGAATTCATTACTATATTCACCCGCTTATACCAAAGAAAGCGTTTTTCAGGGGGGCAGTGTGTGGGGAAATTACCTTACTCAAGGGTACCTCAGTGGTGCCACTAGCAGTCCTTGGATTTGACTCCACAACATTCTGATCACTCCTTAACCACCAGGACGTTAGCTGCTTGACAATAACCTACTTTAAAATAATCTAACAGTCTAAATGCCCACAAACCTTTTGATAATGAATAAATTAAGAGCCGTTAGAATAGGGAACACCAGTGCTACATGTTTATAATAGTCATTTACCTCAGCAGTGACAGAGTCTGCCTGGTCCTGCTGTCCCACTTCACTCCGAGCCTCGCTGATGAATATGCTGACTGGGTCTTTAACCTGGGAACCCTGCTCAGCTACATCCCACCTAGAGCGCTTGTTGGAGACCCCAGGAGCGGCTGCAGGGGCAGGGGGGGTGGATGAGGAGCTGGAAGAGGGGGCGGTCCCATCTATTACAGACAGGAAGTTGAAAACGGAGAACTTATCTCGCTTCACTTTGGGCATCCCTACCATACTTGATCTGCCAATCACAAAACACAACAGGAAAAAACAAACTGTAAAGAAAGGCATCAGTGCAATTCAGGTCACTCACAATACAGAATAATACTAAAATTATTACAACACCACCACATTTTGCCTAAATATACAGTACCAGTCAAAAGTTTGGACACACCTTCTCATTCAATGATTTCCTCTGTTTTTATTATTGGCTACATTGTAGATTAATATGAAGACAGCTTTGCACACTCTTGGCATTTTTTCAATCAGATTCACAAGGAATCAACCTGGAATGGTATTTAATTAACAGGTGTTTTTCATCAAGAGTTCATTACTCGAGTTTCTCTCCTTCTTAATGTGTTTGGGATCATCAGTTGTGAGTCGGGTTGGTCCACAGTTAGTGACCCTGTTCCACTACGGTTCTACTGCACATTATGGCAAGAACCACTTAACAGTTCATCATTACCTTATTACAGAACATATTCTGTCTTTTTTTGTTTACTGCACAATTTCATGTGTTCCTTCATCATTTTATTTGTTTTCAATATTAATGTAACAAAAAATAAAAACAAAGAAAAAACATTGAATGCAAAAGTGTGTCCAAAACACTAGGCCACCAGATGCCACAAACACAAATACAGGCGCTTATAAACCCACTATTAAAATAACAATACATTTATATTAAATTTAAGTTACGAAAAATGTAAAAGACATCAAACTGTCTGCTGCCTGAATGCTATCAGCCAAGTTCAAAGGCATGGAGCCTCAGAGGAGAACGCTCGATATCCCATACAATGATGCCTGGTACAATGATGCCTGGTACCACAATCAGTGCAAAACAGAACAAACGAATGGAGCAAGATGGACGGTATGGAGAAAAAAATGAAATATGTAGTCAGGAAAGGTGTTATACAACACCTTGTAAGTAACCTGAGACAAAAATAACCTGTGCACATATTTAAGTATGTAATGGGGCTGTGCAGTAACTAGTTTTACAGCCACATTTAGCAAAGGTTGCAATTGATTTACAGTATGGTGCACATTATGAATATATTAAGTAACATTTCTCCAATAAAAATATGCAGAATTTGTTTATGTGAATCTAGCAAATGTACATGTTATAAATAAAACTGATTTCTTATAAAGGAGGTGGAACACACTGAACAGGGTGACAGTGAGTCATTGATATCCTGAGTCAGAGTTTCTAGATATTCAAAATGTTTTATGCTGTAAGCAATTTTTAAGTGTAGTTAAAGTAGAAAGAGCATCAGTCTTCGTGCAAATATAAACTTTCAGTGTCTTCGGAATATAAATAATAGTTCAGGCCATGCTGATGAATAATGCAGTCGAGTGGGAGCATAAACTAAATAATAAGAAACTAAATAAAAAGTACTGACTGGTGTTTAAAACTGAGGGAACTTCACCTCAGGGTAAAGAATATTAACAACATAAATAGCAAGGTCAAGGTGAAATGTATTACAGCACTTGTCCGTACATTCCCAATGCGTTAAAAATCAATAAAATCTGCAATTTTCCAGCTGAGAAGTATTCAATCAACCAAGATACACTATATGGACAAAAATATTGTGACTTCTGACTGGTACAACCACTTTGATAACACTGCATTCAAATCCATAGACTTTAATACAGAGTTGGTCCCCGCCTTTATTTGGGGCCTTTAATTCTGTAGAGCATTTATGAGGTCAGACACTGATGCAGGATGAGAAGGTCTGACTCAAAATCTCCTTTTCAGTTCATCCCAAAGGTGCTGGATGGGGTTGAGGTCAGGGTTCTGAGGGGGGCAGTCAAGTTCTTCCACACTGAACTCCTCCAGCCACGTCTTTATGGAGCTCGGTTTGTGCATTGGGACACAGTCATGCTGGAACAGAAAAGGTTCTTCCCCAAACTGGGTCCACAGAGTTGGACGCATTGTGTCGTCCAAAATGTCTTGGTCCGCTGAAGCATTAAGATCCTTCATTAGAAGTAAAAGGCCTAGCCCAAACCTTGGAAACCGGGTGTGTCCCAATACTTTTGTCCATATAGTGTTGGAAGTCCAGATTTTGCTTCTTTGTTTAGCACTGAAGTCATGAGGCTAATATTCCTGACAAACACTAGAACTCAATATTCATTAAAATAATTTCCATGCACCTGTTGATGTGGTTAAAAAAAATCTGTTCGGTAATTTACGGTTGGTTTATGAATAACAGTCCAGGTACTGCCTGACATTTTATTAATTTTTAAAGCTCACAGTAAGTCATCTTGTGTTCTGAACCACATCAAGTCTACTCCACCCTAATGAAGATGCAGAGGGATGTATTTTTATGGAACTAAATTAATATAGTTCAAAAAGCTATGGCTAACTGACCAAAAAAACACACTTGGTCTGCATGTGTGTCTCACTCACCCTGGATAAGGGTCAGGGATGTTAAATCTTTTGCACAGAAGTTTATCAGGGTGCCACTCAAAGGTTTCTCTGGTGAGCTTCCCAAACATCTTCATTTTCACTGCTGCCTGCTTATCATCCACATCATTCTGAAAGTCCAGAACACACAAACACGCACACAAACACGCACACAAACACGCACACAAACACGCACACAAACACGCACACAAACACGCACACAAACACGCACAC
>JBBJLR010037313.1:0-12329 GCA_037577145.1 Brachypetersius gabonensis
GAGAGAGAGAGAGAGAGAGAGAGAGAGAGAGAGAGAGAGAGAGAGAGAGAGAGAGAAAGAGAAAGAGAAAGAGAGAAAGAAATGTGTTCTGATGATCTGGGCTGACATGAGTGAACAAATTGGGATGACCCCGTAATTGGAAGCATTTCTGTCTCCTCGTTTCGTCTTCTTGTCTGTAAATCCGCCGCTCTTGGGGTGGGGGTGGGGGGGGGGGAGGGATATGGAAATGGGAGTGGAACTGTCTCCTTGTCAGTTTGGGCAGCATGTGACTGGTGGCTGATGAGAAACAGCTGGCCAGCTTTTCCCCACAAACCCCACAAACTCTAAACCCCCCCCCCCCTCCTGAAATGAGCATCAGGCATGGCCGCCCAGCTCCAGTTACTGCTAATTATCACAGTCTGTACGGATGAGGCTAGGCTGAGCCTAATGTTATTGTGCAATCATAACCATCTGAAAGCTTTCTCTCTCTCTCTTATACACCCACACATGAAACACCCCTCAGATTCGACCTTTACATTAACGCACCACCCTCTACCATCCTCCTGTGGTTTTCTCTTAATGTTGTTTATCTGTTAAAGGGCCAATATCCTAGTTTTCTTAGTTCATTTGGTGACTATATGTACCAAAAAGCTTAGACTCCATATTTAGGCAGTATGGACTTGGAAGAGAATAGTTCGGCCAACTGCATCTCAAACCTCTCTTCCTTTGCCTCTCTAGTATTTTCTCTCTCACCCTTTCTTTCTTTTTCCTTCTTCTCTCTCTCTTTCTCTCTCTCTCTCTCTCTCTCACAGCCCACTTCAAAGCCCCCCAGCTCCACAGTGTCAGACTTCTTCCCCTCAGCCTGCTGGAGGAACATCCTGAGCAGAATCAGCTCTAATCCGCCAAACACACACACACAGCCGGAGCGGTGTCTCTGGCCCAAAGCCGCAGTCAGCCTTCAGCCCAGTGAGCAAGCACGCACAGCACGGCTTAATCCCATCAACCCACCTCCCATCACACACACACACACCACACGCACGCGTGCACACACGCATGTGCACCACCTCTGGCCAACTACATTAGACCAACTCTTCAAAGTCCTAGACTTTCTTGTGCACACATGGCAATGTTAAAAGAAAATGACGACAACGCTTTACAGCCTGAGAAAAGTTATATTCACAAAATGTAATGTCATATATAATTCTATGTTCTTATAGTCCACTATAATCTTATAGTCATAGTCAATCTTTATGTCATTGGAATAATCAAACCATTTGCCTTCTGTGCTTCATCTACCTTTGCAACAAAGTCCCATTGCAACAAACAATTTCTTCTGGTATTACAAATGAAACAATAGCAAAGTAAAATTTGCACACCTCACTTCATATAATGCACTGAGCATTTCAGAGCACTCTATTGATAATAAAAAAACGCTTAACAACTATTTTTCGTAATCATTATATACTTTGTTGACAAAATCTTGAAGCCCTACAGTTATGATGTGATATTTAAGACAAAAATGACAAAGGGAAATCTGTTTTGATTTGCTTCTCACAAGTACCACTCATTATGAGCACTCCTGGAGCATTTTCATTCACAAAAACGGCAGTCTGGAAGGGTGTACTATGAGCACTGCAAGTTGTGCTTCTGGTACAGGGGAATTCACACTAGATGCTTGTTTTCCTCTTATGCAGGCATTATCCTTTTTTTCTGTTATTGGCTGGATCATCAGTGGGGCTATGAGGAAGATGTCCCTAATAAAGCGGCCAGTGAGTGTAGATAACATCTGCCTGAACATGATCTTGGCTTTGCAGTGAAATAAATGCAGCCTGATATTAAGAGAATAGAAGAAATAGATCCCAGAAGACACTATCCACACCGCGGGCATGCCTGCTACACTGTAGACAGAGATGGGCTGCAGGGATGGCTTAGAAGAATAAATGGCTATTTTTCTCAAGTGCCAACTAATGCGCTCTCTCTCTCTCTCTCTCTCTCTCTCTCTCTCTCTCTCTCTCTCTCTCTCTCTCTCTCTCTCTCTCTCTCTCTTTTCTGTCTCTCCCAGTAAAATTACTCTTTATGTCCTGTACTGGGAGTTATCAGCCGGCTCATAAATTTGTAATTCGGTGTACATCTCCACTTCTGTTAGTGTGTGTGATCTTAAATGAAATCACTCAGGAGACCTCTGCTTCATGCTTTGCTCCATAACAGCATGAATTACTGTATTCATAAACAATTTAATGACGATGATTAAATGGTGAACAAAGGAGAATGAATGGCTCATTTTAGAGGAACGGCGCAATGTGGTTTTCGAGGCAAGAGAGTCCATTGTCAGCGAGCTTCTACACACACACACACACACACACATACACACACCCACACACACACACACAGCAGTTTCTCCAGCATGGTAAACACGGTCATCTCCACATGCCATGCCCACAGTCCCAGAAGCAGATGGCAGTGCTGCTCTGAACCATGCCATACCAGTTGGTGATGGCATCGTGCCATTGGTCACACTGCCAATTAGTACTCGGGGGGGCTAGGTAAAGGGGTGTCTGGGTAGCGATGCCCCCAAATGAGGGGTAGAAATATTTGTCCAAACATGATGGGACCTACGTTTCGTATTAGGGGTTGATAGATTTCAGACTATTGCATGAATAAAATGGGGAAAATGAAAAAAAAAGGACATTGCTAGATGTTGCAATAAAGACTGGCCTGTAATGTTGGAAACAAAATTATTGTTTCTGTTATTTTATGCAGGTTCATCCAACTGCAGTGTTTCCCACAGGTCTGAAATATACTTGTGGCAGCACAACAAAGGGGAAGGGGGTGTTGGAGATGTAATCGCTCTGTTGGGATGGCGGTCAAGTTTACTGATCAGTAAGCATCAGAACGATAGAAGAATACATACAGTTGGGCGCAGTGTGTGGGAAACACTGAACCGGTTCTGTTAAGCAAAGTGGTTGCCAATAAATAAGTGGTTTGACATCATTATGTGGTAGATTTTCAGTACAATATCACCCATGAGACATGACTTATATTTGTCATTTTCTTGCAATTAAAGTTGATCAGGAAAATTTCACAGTGTAAAGTTAATGTAATGATACCCATCACTACTGCACCATGGCTGGTGTTGCCAATTTGGACTAGAGCCTGCAAGCATCAGCCAGCACCCAATTCACAGCCTCTTACAAGTGGGATTGCTACTATGTTCCACTCCAACATCCCCATGCACACTCATTCACATTCTCTCTTTCTCTTGTTCTGCTCTTCTGGCCCAACAAGGACCTGGTCTGTCTCCTGAGTACGCCAGGACCCTTTAGCTCTTACAGAGGGGGCATTGACGAGTGTGTGTTTGTTTTCTCCAGAGGAGCTCTACTCATCAGGCTGGCTCGCTCACTCACTCACTTCCTCACTCATTTGCTCGCTCACTCTCTCACTCAGTGCACTTCCATGACAGCGCTTGGCACCTCCCAGTTTAAATTAACACAGAGTCTTTGATTGAGTCGCTGCAGAGGGTTTACAGAGGGCCACAGAGAGGCAGCACATTGTCTGCAGGCGAGGAGATACAGTGTTGGGGCCTGGTGTATGGAGCACAAAAGCATGCATGAACACATAGAGCTAATATAATAATACTTATAAAAATAGTAACAACGACAACCAACAAATACACACACACACACTTTCTTTAGCCTGGCTCACCTCCCTCCAGCCTGGACAGACATGCTGCAATGGGCTCCAGCTGGAGTTCAAACAAACAGCCACTTCTCTGCCACACCATTAAGCCCAGGGCTCTGGTTCAGCCACTGAACCACCACACATCAGAGCCACTACCGAAGTCTATAAATACAAAGCAATCACACAAAACCGAAGCTCCTGCTCGACTTTTACTACTTTTCCATTTCGCTTTTGTGACAAAACGCTTTTGTGAAAAGCGAACACAGGTACAAAACAGAAGGATAAATAACAAGGCAAGCACATTTCCACTGCCATGCTACGCCTACATGAACTTGGCAGTAAAACATGCAATTTTTCGGTCTGTGGTGAGTGACACTCTATAAATGAAGCCTACAGAGGAGCTACAGCAGGCATTAATATGTGTGCAGTGTGGTAAGACTATTAGCTGGACATTAATATACATGGTTTGTTATGTCCTTTTTTCCCCTGCATGGTTTATTTATTTGGCATGCAAAAAAATGGTCTGGATCAGCAAATGATTGCATAAACACAAAACTGGTGTGTGGGCTCGGTCTCCACGGCGGCCGTCCGGGACTGGTTTGGGCGGACTAGGTTTTTCTTTTTTTTGCTTGGCAGATGTGGAGCTGAACCACACTGATGAATGGAGAGAATGCCTATGCAGCAGCGGCGCCATGTGCTCGATCCTGCCTCCACCACAGCACCTTTTCCACAGGGGTCGGATTCTCCAACTTCACCACAACTCCGCTAGATTATGATTCCTTAGGAAAATTTTGCCACAGTTTGATTGGATTAGCTTCAAATTCTTAAGAAAATGATTCAGTGAATCACGAGACTTTGAATTTCATCATAATTTGATTAGATTGGTTTCACGATTTTTAGGCACCGATTTGATTGGTGCCTTCCTGAAAGTTACGAATTCAATAAATCAATTTGATCAGTTTCACAATCCTTTAGGGCACAAATCAATGCACTGTGAAATGAAATTTCTTATTGATTCGATTTGACTACTTTCACCTTTCCTTAGGAGAAGATTCTGTGCACTTCACCAGACGACTGGAGAAACCAACCAAACTAGTAGACCAATCTATGCTTTTTTACATTTGATAAGTAGCCAAGGTTTTCATTTTGGCCAAAAAAACTCTACAGAGTTCATGGGATGTTATTCTAGACTGTTATAATCAACATTCCAAAATCAATGCAGCCAAATCAACCACTTTCAGATGCAGTTTTACACTCATACTTTTCCAAAGAAAGAGAGAGAGAGAGAGAGAGAGAGAGAGAGAGGCGTGCCAGGTCAGCCAGCATTAGCTGGATATCCCGCTAATTCCCCAGCCGGCCGCGAGCTTCCACTGCTCCAAGGCTTTGGTGTGTTTGTTGCCTTGGCTCACGCTGACCTTGTGCGTTGTGTCTGAACAGCACAAGATCCTTCCTGCAAGCTTTTTTTCCTCCTCCCTTCTCATATTTACATTAAAAACCAAAAAATGCCCATAAACCATATCCAATTTCTGCTCCCTCCCTCTGTCCCTGGAGCAGCCCTCCCTGTCTCTCCCCTTTGGCCTCCGCTCAGTCCAACTCCTTCAATATGGAGCTCAGATCTCCATGGGGTATCGAGTGGAGGGGGTGGAAGGTGCTGCTTCAGGAGATGCAGCTGCTACCCACTTGTAATACACACACACACAATCACAACAGCACTTCAACAAAATCACACAAGCACATACATATGAAGGTGTGGAAGCAGGAGCATCAGGGTCATTCAAGCTCTTCACACTTCACACACTGATCGAGCCTGTCTGTATCAGCGACTGGCTCAACACATCATACTCATAATGATATGCTTACCATGAATTACAATGTCATGTAATACTGCTGTGGTCAAATGTCAAAACAAATCCAGATATAAAATCAAATCAAACATAAATGCAAACTAAAATCTCAAACCAATCATTTCAACACAACATATCATAAAAAAGGGTCTGATGTAGTATGTAAACATTGTTTCAAAATGTACAATTTAGTCCAATGTATACAGTACATATGTGAAAACTAAACTGCAAAAACTGAATTTAGTGTTTTGTGATGTCACAAAAACCAATGCATTTACCTATACATCTCTGCCTATTAAACAGTTTAGCTCCACCCATTTACCCTAAAGAAATAAGGAGTGTTTAATCCTGTTCTGTTTTTTAAAGAGGCAGCTCGGCCATTCAGAATAGAGCTCATCTATAAAGGCTCATCAGAACAGAGCTCGTTACAGAACTGGTATGTTAAAAAAATGTTGCTGGGCGTAGGGGGAGTAATCGACCGGGGAGGGGGACCGTTTTTCTAGACAGGGGTACTAAGCTTGCCAAAAAGAGCACTATGGTGTTTGGCTCCAAAAGCCCCAGTAAATAATTAAATACACTTTAAAGTATTTATGCAAATGCGTGAAATGGTATGAGTAATGATCAATCACAGTAAATCACAGTACAGCTGTGTGCAGCAATATCTGCAAACAATGCACAGGCTGGCCCTGCCATGAGTACTGTCAATTACACACAGAGAAGAAATTGTAAGCATGCAAACACAGAGGCATACATGCATAAACGTGTGATCAAAACCAAGCCCCTGTATTTTTTCCTCTAAGGCCCAGCTGGAATTGCTGTAGGGAGCTTTCGCTGGGTTCT
Source organism: Brachypetersius gabonensis (assembly GCA_037577145.1). Lineage (NCBI taxonomy): Eukaryota > Metazoa > Chordata > Actinopteri > Characiformes > Alestidae > Brachypetersius > Brachypetersius gabonensis. The sequence goes on from JBBJLR010037313.1 coordinate 6,342, forward strand.
TTTGCATTGTTATTTTCATCTGCACAGATAAATTACCAAAGATCCAAGTTGGAAAACACTCCCCGGGTGAACACATGCTGCGACGCTCCTGAAAATCCAGCCCGACGCTGTGAGAGCCAGTTAAATACGCAGCACACACACAGTGAGAGCGAGGACCTGCGGAGAGTCTGGCAGAGTGGCGCAGCTTTAGTTTTGGCAGCGTGTGTGATTTGCCGTCTCTCTGGGAGTCGGCTGGCTTTCAGCGCTCCAGCTCTGAGCTGTTGACATGCACACGCAAACATGTACACACACTCTCTGCCACCTGTGAACGTGGTCACTGTACGATTATGTGTGCTCACTGTATTTACACAAAACTGCATATGCACTGCTTGTATGTGTGTATGTGTTTGAATCAAACCATGAATATTTCACTGACTAAAGGTGTAAAATATTTTTTTTCTCATTGCCCCTGATCATTTGACACATTAGACTCTTAACTTTCACAACACACACAGTGCCGTTTAAGTTTCTTCATCGTATAGCGTGCGCTAATTAATTTCCACTTTTCACTTAAAAACTTAACAAAAATGGGATTTGTGGTCAAACTTCGCATAAGTGAGAAGGAGAGAGAGAGAGAGCAAGAGAGAGAGAGAGAGAGAGAGAGAGAAGATGAGGTTGTGGGTGATTCGCAGCTCAGCTCATCAGAGAAACTGCTCACTTTAATCCTCGTCGACCGCTCAGGCTCAGAGGGAGACATTAAAGAGCACAAAAAGGGTTGTGTAACATCCCCTTTCATCTGTCCGCTACACACCACTGCAATCTACCCAGCATGCAGAGAGAGAGTGAGACGGAGAGATTAGAAAGAAATGGATCAGCTTAAAGCTGTACATTTAAATTCAGATTGTAAAAACAAAAACAGTTTTTCTGATTTTCCACTTAAAAATTTCATTTAAGGAATTTTGCAAAGGTCACATAAGGTGCAGGAGTGTTTAAGTAAAAACTTGTTGATAAAACATGTCTTAGGTAAGTCACCACTGGTGTGGCGTTTACTTCAGTTCAGTCCAGTCCAGTTTAGTTCAGTTCACTTCTGTTCAGTTCATTCCAGCTCAGTTTAGATCTACTCCATTCACTTCAGTCCAAATTCGAATTCAGTTTGGTTTGATTTGTTTCTATTCCATTAAATTAATGTAAAAAAAAATACCCTAATGCTGCAAATGCAAGACCAGCTTCCTAGTGAGCATCACTGAGGACAGCAGTGTCAGCAGAAACTTCCTAAGAACACGAGGAAGAAACACAGACAGGAACCAAGACAAACAGGGAGCCCACCCTTGTCTAGGCCGCACGAGCGCAGTTAGGATAAAAATGACCTCATTTGTATCATGACATCAGGCTTATGGAACGTATAGAGCAACCAGACCTAAAATGTGGCAAAGAGCAAAAACCCAGGAGGGCTGGACTGTGGAATGCATGTGTGCCAGCACTGTGGCATTTAGAGAAGACAGCAAAGCAGAATGGAAGACAGAAAGTGGAGAGGAGAGGATAAGCGACTATAACTGACCCAATCCCAAAGGAATCGTTCATTTTTTTTCCCATTTAATTCTGAATAAAGTTGATCATCTTCAACGTGAAATGTGGGGTTGAGTGAGAGAGGGCAGAGTGGAGAACTCTGTTTAACCCAGGCCACGCAAATCACATAAACCAATCACATAAAACTTATGATTGACAGCCAGAAATGCCTTGACAGATAGCAGTACATGTATAATAAAAATTATACTAGGGCATAGGGGGAGAGCAAGGCCTTGAGTGCAGCCTACATGCATGTATACACACACACAGATTTACACAGAGTTTTCCTCTGCTTGTTTTACGAGCTTCTGTTTACTGTAAAAACATTCCCACACATGATTCATAGCGTTTTCCTCTGGGAGGTAGATTGGCCGAGTGCTGAGAGGTGAACCGTACAGATTCTGGACCGTGTGCCAGCAGAGACATCCAACTTAAAATACCTTCCCCATCCATCACCCGGTCAGTGCAACTCCACAGACTGTAGATACATTAGATACACAGTTGCTGTACAACACCAAACACATCTGATCTTTTTGGGTGTAAGTTATTAGCACAGAAAGACCTTCGTAGTTATTGTTAGCTTAAAGAAATCAAAGCAAATTCTCACTTTTGCCCTTGTGATAGTAGATGTTTGGTGTCTAAATTCTGTCTATCGTATTTTGTGCCTAAGTCTGTCTAAGGTCATCATAACGGCGCATGCTTATGAGAATTCTATTCATTTTTATTTGTCGTTGTCCGTCTGTCTGTCTATTTATAGATTTATTTACCTCCTAAGTTTAATCCACTTGCTAGATCCCACACTATGAAACTATTCTACCAAACCAGGACGGTGCCACTCTAGCCAAATGTCAGCCAACAGAACTGACAATGAATGAAATGGGAGGGATGGGGTAGGTGGGGTGTGGATCGAGGGCTGGGGGGTTAAGGCCATAGATCATGATAGAACCACTACTTGACAATTATCTGTTATCACTTTTCTTTGCAAAATGGACCAACCATTTACCAAATCTTCATGCTGGCTGCTACCACTGGTTTTAGCTATGAAGTGAACTGTGGTCATTTTATTTACTTTTAAACTGCTCACGCAACTCCTGAAGCAGAAGCCAATTTTACAGTAGATTTTTGCTGAAAAACTGTTGGCAGTCAACATGTTCTGTGACCACTGTTTTAACTGTGGGAGCTCAACTCTGGGCTTGGACCATCCAGAGTCATTTAGTTCTGGAGCAGCATAATCTGCACTGATTTAGCTCAACGCAAACTGGAAACACATGGTCTGCACTTCCCTTACTGGGTGAAATTTAAAACGATGAACACTACATGCATGTGTGATGAAAGGAGATATTTTAATAGGCAAACAAAATACGGTACGTTCTACGTTCCCACTCGTACAGTAAACGATTTATTATTCACTTTAAAGGCAGGCTGTTAATACATGTGACTGGTTATTTTATGTGTGGAACTATCGTAATTAATTACTTAATACGCCTGACAAAAAACGACAGATCAACTGAATGCAGCGTGTGTGTGTGTGTGTGTGTGTGTGTGTGTGTGTGTGTGTGAGAGAGTGTGGTAGCCACTCATTCACAGATGTAATGAAACTGGCCTGCATCTGGTCCGCACAGCGTTAGAAGAGCAAACAGGAGTGCTTTTGTTTGAGTCATGGGCCGTGTTCTGCCATTCTGTGGCTCCATTAGCTTTACATAGCAGGACCTGCCTGCTCTCTACTTTTAAATGAATCCTTTTCTTCTTTTTCTCATTTCTCTTGTGGTCAGAGAGCCACCTGTAGGGCTGTGCTACTTTAAAAAGGCCCTTTAGTTCAAGGACTCTGGATAGGCCTTCAGGGCATGAGCATACGGTGCACCTGTATGCATACACACACACACACACACACACACACACACACACACACATATACGCACACACCTGTATGCATACACACACACACAGACACACACACACACACACACACACACACACACACACACACACACACACACACACTGCTTTACATAGCTTAGACATCTGAGTGTGAAAAACAGTGTGAATTTACATTGTCATTGAACTATTATGTTACACAAAAGTTGTGGTTTGTTGTTAAGGACTTGCTGGTCAGCCCTGACCACTTCTTATCCATGCTGCTCACACTGACGACCACAAGTTTACAGACTCAGACCTACTGGATGGAAGGCCATAGGCCACATCAGCCCGTGATCAGTGTGAAAAGAAAGCTAATGCATGCTCTTTGGAGATAATCTCGTCTATATCAAAGGCGGCTATGTAAAAAGCGAGCAGCATCGCTCTCAGGCAGATAGAATCTATGGTAGATCATTCGCCTCCCTGCTGCGGGCGATACAAGGATCAGACTTGTAAGAAGGGTCCACTATCTGAGAGCAGGCAGCAAAAATAACTAATGAGCTCCCCACGCTAAAAGAAACCAGCAGAAATAGAGATGGAGGCAGTACAGCAAGGAAAACGGGCAAAAAAGTCTATTACTGTTCTTTATCATCATATTTTATCAAAATGAACACAAATTATATTCTACTTTTACTGTCCCTTTTAAGACTGATATATGTAAATAATCTGTCTGGCTGCCCTTAATCACACAGTCGGAGCTGAACCAGTCCGTATCACTTCAGTGTAAATGGGCTGGATAACCTGCTGTAAGGAGGATATTTGCAGTTACTTCTGGTTTCATTATTTTTTGCAACTCAGTGTCCCTATATGGAGGATATAATCTGGATATATATCGAAAACAACAGTGTTTACACTGTTACACTGTAAACAGTGTTTACACAACTCCTACATACTAATATAGATATTATTCTCCAATTATTCTATAAATGAAATACACTCAAGCAGGTATATTATATTGACAACCTGCTAATAATGTAAATGTTTAGCATGTTGGGGGAAAATTTTTGAAAAAGTGAGAGAGAAAACAAGAGTGAGAGAGTGGTGGTGGCAGGTAATGAAAAAAATCCAGAGACACCAGAAGAAGACAGAGATGTGTTTACAAAGGGACTTCCATGTCTGAGTCTCTTCAGCTATGAAACACACAGCGGTCTGCTAAGTGGCGGTGGTCAGCTCTGGCCTGTACGGTTCAAGTTCGCCACCCAAACCCTGGTCTCCACGTCTGGCTGCATCGCTGTTATGGTTAGCTTTGAGTGCACATGAAAACATCCCCTCTTTTTTTTAGACAAAAGGAAGGAATAAAAGTAAAACAGACAACCGGGGCCTCCCCGGACAGCGCTAGAACAGACACAGAGCTCATTACGCCTGGTCAGAAACAATGGTACCAGCCATTGCAGTGACACTAAACATTCTGACAGAGTCAAGCCTGGTCAGGGAATGCACTGCGTTACGTTTCTTCTCGATTACCGCTCTGTCTGTCTCTGAATGGTCCTCTCTCTCCTCCAGGGATGCCGAATGAAAACACTTTCTCTTCCAGCAGGCATTTTACAACCTGTTCGCTTCTCCTTTCAAGGTTGCCAGCCCACACACACACACACAAGTACACAAAGGTTCTTTTTAAAGTGAATTCCCTTTTTTGTATTTATTTTTTAAATAATTTTTTAATTATTTGGATTTATTTTTTAAATAATGTGCTGAAACAAATGAACTTCTTTACTGTAGTTGTAATGGAAACCAGGGGTTGTGATGTCTATAATCCAAATACAGCCACTTTATTTAATGTCCAGCATGCCTACATGTGTTCTTGCTTGTTATGTTATGTTAAAACAGTGTTAATGTTTTCCTTAAAGACGATTTTACATTACAATGCCTTGTATGTATGTCTCTGCTGTGATGAAAAGTCTATTTTAGCCCAGAACTTGTTCATAGCAATCATAAAAGAATGCCTCAGGCTTCAGACAGTGTATTCATCACCATTTCGTGCAATAACTGTCTGTGAGGTAGCTTTTAAAGCCAATAAACGGCTTGGACGTCTGGTTCCCTTCACCACCACTGTGAACAGTTCAGACTATAAAGTTGCTGGAATTACCCTTTAAACAGTGCCACTGTTGAACACACACACACACACACACACACACACACACACACACACACACACTCAGATGTGCTGCATAATGGTGCATCCCTGGATCAAAGTTGCCGAGGCCAAACACTACCAACATGCGCACACACATACACACACACACACACACACAGCCTGCATGCCAGCAGTGCCAGAATGGCAGGCAAGTCTAAACATGTCCCCAACTGCACGCCCTGGTCAAACACTGCTACACATGTCTCCTTATTTGTGTGCGTGCGTGTATGTGTGTTTGTGCGGTGCTGAGCTGTAGCGATAACAGCCCACAAGCACATCAGCATCAGGCCTGTGATTAGAGAGTGTGTGACTGACTCATGATAAGGTGTGTGTGTGTGTGTGTGTGTGTGTGTGTGTGTGTGTGTGTGTGTGTGTGTGTGTGTGTGTGTGTGTGT
>JBBJLR010037323.1:0-12327 GCA_037577145.1 Brachypetersius gabonensis
TTAAAGTTATTTTTTCAATTTTCCTTTTGATGTGCTATCTGTCACTGTTAAAATAAACCTACCATTAAAATGATACTCTTCTGAGACTTTTCATTTCTTGTCATTGGACTTTTCATAACTTGTCATTGGACAAACTTACAAAATCCATGAGGGGTCAAATAATTATTTCCTCCACTGTAAATGCGCTGATCAGACATAACATGAACCCATTCCCCCTGTCTAATAGTAAGTAAGTCCCCTTGGGTCACCAAAAATATGTTAGACCCTTTATGTCCTAATACCTCCAACCCAAATCTCCATTGACTAGTTTCAGATACGCATTACAGACAAAACAAACCTTAAATCTTACATTTCACAGAAGTTTGTTATTTACTTTCTGGTTTCCCCTCATTCTTCTGTCTCAATCAAACTCCAGTATATCAGTTCATCTGGCAGTTCTGGGGCAGAAAATCCCCTTACAGCTGTCTTGAGTCGCTTGCACTTGGCATAGAGCCGGTTTGTCAGTTGAGATCCAGGACCTGCTGGCACAATACGGGCTAGCATCCTCTCTCAATATTTTGGAGGTTTCACCAAGAATACCCACTCATGGTCATCTCCGCTTTATTCTTAGGACAAAAAGTTGGGCCAAAAAAGGAACTTGAGTCCATCTTCATAAGACTCTCATAGCCAACATTAACTAATTTCTTGAAAAGATGGAATATTTACACATTTTTATGATTAGCAACTAAACAAAACAAAAGAAAACAGATTGCTGTATTACCTCTAATATAGTCCATTAAGGCTTTTAAACTGTATGTAAACATTTAAAATGCGTACAGGTGTCCTTCACAATGGTATTCCATCGGCAATCATTTTGCCAAATTGCTCAATACAGGCAACCTGATGAGACACAAAATAAGAACAAGGGTGTGGGGTAAAAAAGACATTGAGGAATGATATTGTAAGCAATATCAAAATTCACTAATTTCTCAGGACACTGGCGATGTGCAATATCTTACATATATTTCAGGATATTTGAGAACATCAATACTTTAGGAATAGTAAAGATATTCCCTTTATGCAGTGCCCTGACGTGTGATTCATGTGAGTACCTTTCATGCCTATTGAAAATATACATTACCTGAAGATTCTATAAAAAAAAAAGTTCATTGCACTTGCACATTTCATTTTCCTAGCACATTTATATTATAGAATGTTCTATTTTTTGTTGGCCATTCAGTCCTACAATTTACATTAACATAGGAGTGCACAGAGATCTGAAACTGACCTTTGTTTCCAGCCGGTTTGAATTATCCACTCTTCTGAATTATTCAAATGGAGTAACATCAACATGGACTATTCTCCACCAAACTCCCTATGGTTCCAGAGAATGGAAACACTCAGGGACATGGGAGTGCCCAGATGGCAGTCCAAACAAATACTTCAGAGTCTCCAAAGTGCCTTACTGACAGTACAACAGGGAACAATCAGGTCCCTCATTAGTACTGACTACTGAAAACCATTAAAATAGTGTGTGTGTGTGTGGGGAGGGGGGTTGTTTTTGTGAGAGGAACAGGTGGTGCCTGTAACCTGATGAGTAACAACACCACGGGTCAGCTGTGCATTCTGAATACTGAATGTGGCCCAATATCTCTTCAAACACGGCACACACTTCACTGTTCTCATGGTCCCTGGGCTGGTGGAAGGCATCTCAGGCAGATGCGTGTCTGTCTCTGCCATACTGTGAGGGCCTTTTGAACAAGGTCTCGCATTTCAAAGAGTGCCCAACTCAAGGGGATGCGTGGCCAGCATAGTCGAGAGGAGGCAGCACCCGGGTGGCGCATTCCTTCAGCGTAGGTTACTTTATTTCAGCATGGGCTGGATCGATGGGGGATGCAAAGGGTCTGTGCTTCACTGATCTTTAGACAAATCCCACCGGGGGCCAAGCACCACTCTCATTACTGCAGCCCAAATAAACCACATCCGACCCACAACCTCTTTTCTCTCTCTTCATCAGTTCTCCCTCTGTCTTTTTCTCTTTCTGTGTCACGCTTGCTCTTTTCTTTTCAGAGCTCTCCACTTCTCCGTATCTCCCTCTTTCCCTTTCCTTCTCTCCCACTTTCATTCTAGCCATTTCTCTCTCTCATTTCTCTCTCTCCCTCAATTCTCCTCACATGCCAGCTCTTTCTGTCATTTGCTCTCTCCCTCTCTCTCTCTCTCGCTCTCATTTCCCAACATTTTCCACCATTTCTCTCTCGCTTGGTTGAGCCCTCCCTCTTGCACTCCCTCTTTCTTTCTCTCTTTATTTGAGTCTGTGCTAATGCACTGTTTCCTCAGGCTAAGCCGCAGGGGGGAAAAAAGGGCCCTCGTTAATTATAAGGAAACTAACCCTTTACAGTAAATATGCCAGTCTCTGAACCGCAAATGGAAGCTGTCAGTGCTGAACAGCAGACAAAATGTCAAAATCATCCAACAAAACACTGACATAATGCAACACTGACATTTTTACCACCCCATCAGAATGAAAAAGGTGCTGTTCTGAATGTAATTGACTTCTCTACATCCTAGGTATAACTATGTATAGTATCTATAGCACAGCCCATGTCGGGTTTCTCTAGTATTTCAACATCTGTAAGTAGGTTTTAATTCACCTCAGGCAGCACTTCAGAGGCTTCACCTGGTTTGAATCCAGCTGAACCAAAATGCTTGATCTTCTCCTGCTCACAAAGCTCAGCTGATCATAACTCCTGATGAAACAAAGTAAGAAAGAGTCTATGTCCAAATGCATTGGAACATGGGTTCATGAACAAAAGCATATTCATTTAAGGAAGACATGATGCAATAATGAAGTGAAAATGGAACAGAACGAAGGTTCTCACTTCATGGACAAATCAATGCTAGCTAGCTTCTTATCAGCCTGCGTTCTTGTTTTCATTCCAGCTCACAATCCACCATAAATGACGTTTTAGCATCTTGAGCAAAACAGATTACAACAGGCTACAACAAATAGGCTACTAGTTAGCTTCCATCTTATTGTGTACAGCATACAACTAAGACTCTTTCACTTAAATGGCCTACGTGAACCAATGGCCTCCTTTCCGCTGGAATTCTCTGCAGCAAGAACTTGCTCTTGTTCCATTCCCAGCAGTACATGATTGCCGCAGTGCTGTATCACTGCATTAGCATCACATTCATCTGCCAAGTCAGCTACCTCAAGGGTAGTAGCAAAATAATTCAGCAGGTGTTTGTCACCATTCTAGCAGAAATTCACAATACTTAAATTTAACAGCATGAGAACTCTTGGAAATGAGAACTCTTGCTCCAGCCTCTATGGTCATTTACAAGGGCCTGCATATGTAAGAGTGTTGCTGTTGTCTCAAGGTCTCGTGGTTTGCGAGTTGCCACTGCGATCAGAAGGTCATGGATTCGAATCCTAGGAGAGAAGGACTTGAGGGACTGTCTGGGTGCCGTGCTCCCCGTATGACAAAAGGATACTTTGAACGTAAAAAAAAAAACAAAACTACATCTGAGAACTGTATATATACATGTAAATAATGTGCTCCAGTAGACACAAATGGGGCATCTAAAAATGCTTCAATAATATTTCTGAATCTAAATTAGTATTCTGTTATGTTCTCAAGATTCTTTGGCTTATATCGGCTAAATTAGGTAGATATGAGAATGGCCTGACGTGTTATTCCAAACAAAAATAGCATAGTGGTTATTTAGCTAACAGTTATTACCCAGCTAACTGCATAGAAGGTGAGTTGTAGAAAGTTTTGTTTTTATTTGCTCTTTATTACAATAGCCAAATTGAACACTTTATTAAAAATTATACCAAGTGTATTACTAAGATTAAATCAGGAAAACGTTGTCAAGAGAGTAAGGGAGAGCAGGACAAGACATCTGGTTTTTGCCGAGTAATTTAAAAAGCATTTGAGAAATATTATTTTGTATAAGCAAGATCCTGTCCTGTGAATCCCGTGTCTTAACTTGTTTTCCTATCATCTTTTCATTCACCTTCAGATCTCTGATCATGTGCTTATGTTTTTGTTTAGGTTTTGCTGCTTCACCTTTGCCTCACCATTGTGCCAAGCCCATCACATGTTTCTTGGCTGTAACCTCACCCTCAGATTGTTATTAAGTGTCCCATTATTAGGTTTCTCTCTATTTAGAACACTTGCTGTGCATTGTAGCCCTGTTCCCTTGATTGTTGTTGTAATGCACTCATTCGTTGTAAAGCTCTTGTTTCCAAGAATTATAATAAAACCACCTCATACATGTATCCTGCTTCTTCTCCTGCTCATCCAACACATCTCTGCAACAAATGAAAAACTTTGGTTCCAACTGTTTTGTTCAACTGGTAAATATTACAACTTACCCCCCTCCCAAGCAGTAATACTGTTAACTCATGAAAAGACAACAAATTCTGGACATCTTGTTTAAACCTATTTTAAAGTCTAAATACAGGAAAATATATTATGGCTAAAGACTATCAATACAATAAACCTGTAATGCTGTAAACTGATGTAAAAACAGTTCCACAGTTCCATAAACCTCTTTTAAAGTCTAAATACATCAAATCCTAGCAAAAAAGTCTATCAATACGATACAATAGAACTGCAATACTGTAAACTGATAAATAGTTTTAAAGTCTAAAAAAAACCAAATATATTATGGCTAAAGATTGCTAACGATTCTCATCATCTCTAGGTGTGGATGCTGTACTTTCGCCTGGTTCACTCTCACTGTGAGTTGTTTAGATGCATCAAAAAAGTGATATTCAGTATTTTATACACCAAAGGAATTTGGTGTATAAAATCTTAAACACAACTCTTATGGCAACATTAAGTCACAAAAAAAAATGTTTTCAGAGTGAATCTCAAATCTATCCAACCTGTCAACATTTGCTAATATACCTCTTGTAATGTTAAAAGATGACCACAAATTAATACATTTCTTAAATACAAAAAGGGTGTTAAATTTTACCCCATGTAGGTTGTGTTCACCACATTCTACCTTTAGACATTTGTCCAAGACCTCTGCTGAACTTGGGTCTGTTCCCTCAGCCCATCACCATGTGAGTACTGTCATGTTACTTAAAATCCTCTATGCACCTATTTTAGTGTGTGTGCAGAGCCATGGCCTGCTGTCAGGCACATCTTTGGAACACTGAGTGAGTGTCTGCCTCTGCAACCTCGCTGAGCAGTCTGCCTTTTCAGGTAAGAGACAGGACGACATGACCAGACGTTCAGAAGAGCTGACTGACAGCCCTTGTCTGTGCTAGTCGATGGAGGATAAAACCTCAATACAGCCCTCTCATGCTCCCCTCTTCCCCTCATCCTACTGCCCTCCCTCCTCTTTTTCTCCATCACTCACTCAGTTTATGTCTCCCTCTCTTTAGGACACCTTAAACACCTGATGTCTCAGACATTCCTAAGACAAGTACACATGAGACATGGACCTCTTCTAGTCCACACATAATAAGGTTGTACACAAGATAGCTGTCCATAATTGTTCAGGATTCCACAGCTGTACTCCGGTCCTGAGGGTGTCAAGGGCAAGCACAGTTCAGCAGTTCCCACATCCAGCAAACCTGATTTTTAACCGCAGGGTTGGATCAGGTTCTTTTGAGCAGGCTAATCACTGTGTTGGACACCAGCTGGTGAATGGGTTAAACAGAGAAAGAATTTCACACTGTTCACACTGTGTGACCTTGCTGTGCTGTGTTCACGTGTGACTTTAAGGGACCACTTCATTTTAATTTACAACACATCATATTTACATGCAGTTAACATGATTACTTGCATAGTTTGTTAGATAATAAAGTTTCAGTGTCAAACAATGACAAAACAATGTAAAGAACTATTCTAATGCAAACAATTTCCTGTGAAATATTTTTCTTCCCAATTCTCTCTTAAAACATATTTAAAATAATTTTTAATAAAATGGCTCCTCTCCTAGTAACAAACTACTGCATAAATGTCATGTTTAGAAACTGAACTTCTCTTACTGAGCCTATTAGTGTCAATTCTTGAGCTACTAGTTTAAAATGACTAAAATAAGGTTAATTAAACTAGCAATAAACTGTCATAATCAACCGCTAGTAATCAATGAATCTACTAATTAAGTAAAATTGGGTTATGACAATGGGAGTAACTGAACAGCAACATACTATATAAAGCCCATGAAAGATACCTAAAATGACGTGTCAATACTAAGTGTAAATTCAAAAGAATTTTAGTCTGCTAAATGTGGTTTCATATAACCTACAGACATCCTGATTGCGAACTTTTTACAAAATGTAAGAGGCGTTTTTCGATTAAGAAAATCTTATTGATTGCTCACTATGCCTTGTTTTTTGTATAGAGATCTCACTGGTTCACACATATACAACAAAAATATTAAAGGTAAAGCAAGCCAAAACAATCCATGCTGCTGTAAAGCTTACAAAGCCATGAAGTGCAAGCTGACAATATGGCTCCTAAATAGTGAGATTTTTTTTTATCATTTATTCTATGCCAAATCCTACTTCTGTTTGAAGAGTTATTTTGCCTTGGTCCGGATGGCGGAGGCAGTAGTGGAGTGAGTCCTTCAGCCTCCCTGGGCAGTGTGGTGCCAGGCTGAGAGAGAGTTAAGGCACAGGCTCAGAGACCGCCAAGAGATGTGCAAATGTACAGTCAGGATCTCTCGCTCTGTTACACAACACAGCAATATGGAGCAGCACAAACACAGGCAGGGCAACAGTCCAGGGAGATCCCCTGTCTGTTGGCTTACATATACTCACACTCACACTCACATAGATGCAATCATAATCACTTACATGATGTGTACATAATAATGATTCTCAAGTGCACTGTTTACACAAGGTTTACAGCATATAAAATGTAAAGTAATGTAAAAGAAATGTTATTATTTTGCAGCTTTTGTCAAAATGGCAACATTTAAATTATGTTATTCAATTTAAATCACTTAATGTGTTTAAGATCATACTGTGAGAATAGATCAGATATAGGTTTATGTTTGTTTTTTAAAAAAAAAAAAGAAACCACAGTAGCAACTCAGTGTTATGTAACAACTCTAAAGAAAAAAGATAATTTTCTATCACACTGAATAGGAGTTTTGCCAATATTCTGTAAAGCTTGTCCAGTCTAGCAACAGTTGCTATGAAAGAAAGCATTTGTGGGAAGAGCATGCACACATAAATTCAGTTCATTTTAGTTCAGTTCAATTCAGTTCAATATAGCTATACTATGTGCAATGTTTCAAAGCATAATAAAAGTGTTAATGTAGCAACAGTTGCTACAAAAGAAAGCACTGGAAGGCAGAGCATGGACAGGACAGTTCAATTCAACATAGTTTTACCTTGTACAGCGTTGTGAAATAATTATTAATGTAGACTTAATGTAGTGGAAATAATAGTAGCTATCTCTCTTTCTCTCGTTCATCTGTCTCCCTTTCTCTCCCTTTCTCTACTCCGTCCACAAGCATTTCTTTCTCTTTTTACCTTTCACTCCCACCCCACCTTTCCATACCAATCTCTGTCTATCCACTTAATTACTGCACCATTCAGATTTTCTCTACCACTCCCTGCCACTTTTCTTCTTCCTCTCTCATCCTCTCTGTCCATAGCCCTCCACAGTGAAGAGAAATGGAGAAGGACAGGAGGACTACAGCTCTAATCTGCTGTGAAATTGGGGCAAGACCGAGGACTCTGCAGCATTATAGCTCCTATTTTAACTCTCCCTGGACCTTTTAACTGCTCTTTGAACTTACGTCCATATACAGACCTAAAGAAGCCTTCAAAGCAGGACTGGAAATACAGTTGCTAAATAAGCCCAGTTAACTACACTAATAGATCTTGTATTTAGCATTAGAACATATTGCTATATTATTTAATAATAAACCCTTTGCTCACCAGACAAAGACACTATTCAGATGGGATTAAATATACATAGAGTTCTAGGGAAAATTGCTTTTTCTTTTGCTACTCTCAGATTTTATTTCCAAACTGGCCAAGACAGTATTTTTCTCTGACATTCAACAAGCAAATTACAGCCAAAATCAGAAGTTTTCATTGATTGTCCGGGCAAATGTTACCTCATGTGGAAAATGGGGGGTGGGGGTTGACCTCTTTGTACTCAGTGTCATCATATTTGTATTCTCCTAAACTAACACAAATAGGGCTAAAGTGGAAGATGTAAAAATTTTGTGTGCACTTTTTCAAACTTTGAGAGAGAGCAGTAGTCAAAACTGTGGGTGAAACTCAAGTGGCATGCAACACACAAAAGCGATAACCATCTGCGGCAGGCTGGGCGAGCAGACAGCGGTCAGACAGCAGTACTGTCCACCGCTGCCTCTCAGGTGGCCCTCAGCCCTGCTTCACTGCATCAGGGTCATCAAGGTCTTGTGTAAACAATGAGATAAGAACAGGTATGTGACACCATCCCAGTAAAATCCTGACACCAAACACATCCTGTTTGCTTCTGAAATCTTCCCATAAGCAATGTTCTTTGTCCTTTGGGTCAGTGGTTTCTAAAGAAGTTTAGGAACAGTCAGTCAAGCTACGATTTCCACAATAACCAGGACTTTGCATAGAGAAAAAGGTAGACCTTGCCAATGAAACAGACTGTGTCATTTTTCAGTAGAATCACCTACACACACAATGACTCCCACAAATCTTACCATATACAGGCAGAATGAGCATGACTGAGACCTGAAGGACGGATGAGAAACTCAAATCTAGCATGTACTACACCCTCAGTTTGAACTTTTGTACCTCAGTTAAACTTTGATCAGCCTATAGTCTGGTGTCAGAGCACATAGAAAGATGGCAGGTACATCAGATGGCATTAAGAAATGTGTTTATAACTAGTCTACGCAGCATTGCATGCATGTTATTCCCTCATATGCAAATCAGTGACAAATTAAAAGGAAAACCCGGCATGAATCACCATTATGACCTTCAAATGAGCTGCACTGAAGGGACTGCTCCTTTAACAGGTTTCCCCTTTGTTGTTTTGATGGTGATGGAGATAGTTATCTAACAGCTGGCTGACTGTGAAAACCATAGCATATAATTTATATTGTTTTTACTTATTAAACCATTAATTGACCCATTTTGTTACAGTGGATGGGGGCTTGTTATCCAGGAATAGACTATAAATGTTTCACCATAAGATAAAAGTGTCCAAATAACTGTTTGATTAATTTGCAGTGACCTTGTCTTCTAAGGCAGGGATGCACAGCTCTGGTCCTGGATGGCCGGTATCCCGCAGAGTCCAGTTCAGTGCTGTCCCTGCTCAAACACGCATAAATCAACTCGTCCTGTTAATCGTGAACTTTAGCAGGAGTGTTTTTGAGCAGGGAAATTACTGCTATAAGAGATGAGAAGTTCATGCTGTGATTTTTTGCGGTGCTGAAAACGCACGGCCACAGTCATGAATAACTCCAAAGTATGACTGGCAGCTGATGATGGTATGACTTGAAACAAAGTGACACAAAGAGATTGCAAATTAGTCTTCTTCGGGGCTCTTTTCCCTGCTCACTTTCTTTCATCTTACGCTCCCACTCTGCTTCTAAACCTTTCCTACCTCTATTAAAAGCTTTTTCTCTTTCTTTGTGCCTCTCTCACTTTCACTCTTATTGCTGGTCTCTGATGGTAACATAACATTATAAAAGAATAACAAAACTGCACACACACACATACACAAACAAACTCTTTCTGTTTCTCTCTTTCTCTCAATCTTCTTCTTTATACCCCTCTATATCTCTCCCTTTCTCTTTCAATCATATTGTCAGGGTTCTGTTTTGGGTCCATTACAATGTCGGTGTCTGTGTGTGTGTCTGTGTGTGTGTGTGTGTGTGTTTTGTTTTTTCAGATAGCTCAGTAAGCCGCCACAGCAGGCCACAGATGTATCTTCCCCATTACTGCCCCCAGCATCAGCAAACACACACGCAACTCAACTCACCACACACTGCAGCATCTGGCCTAAGCACAGCAACAGGGAAAAAAGACATGACATTAAGCCAAGATGTAAACGCTATTTTTCAAACGCTCTTCCCCACATCCACAAAGCAGTTTAAGCATGGGAACCAATAATGAAAACTGATTATTGAGAAGAGCATGTGATTGTGTTTGACCTCTTAAACTGCAGGATGATTATTCATTACCATTCACTGTCTACAAACTGTCCCTAAACTTTTGTACACTTAGTGTAGTTGCTGAAATTGTCCGAGGTGATGAACGGTAAGCCAGCGAAAAGCATGCTAGGGTGAAACCAAAGCCTCTGGGGCCTCAGTGAGCTCCACATGACTCCGCATGTTGAAACCCTGAACACCATCCATTATCTCACATGCACACCCCCTTTCTCTCTCTCTCCTTCCCTCTCTCTGTAGTGGAAATCCTGCAGGTGGAAGATGTCTGAATGGAAAGCTCCTGGGTAAGCAGACACCTGTGAGTAGATCCTTTGCTGCAGATTTCTATCACAGTCTTGAGGCCACAGTCTAATATCTGGTTAACACTAGTGTTAGCTTAATCATCCTCTCTCTCTCTCTCTCTCTCTCTCTCTCTCTCTCTGTCTCTGTCTCACACACACACACACACACACACACACACACACAGACACCCACACGCAGCAGGCATGGCAATGCTTAAATGGCCTTGTAGGGGATTCCATGTGGTTGTTACCTCATCAACTCAAGTATAATTAAACCAGCGTACATCAAGGAATGAATGTCAACACCTTACCAGTTAAACCTATGCGACAAACTTCACTAGCCTAATAAAATACATCTAAAGAACTTCCTGTTATCAGTAAGGAGTCTGCCTTGCTGATTTGTACTAGAAAAAGTAATTCTTGATTAAAGTAATTCTTGATACTTTAGAAGAAACATTCAATGAATAGTTTATGAAGGAACTGAACGTGTTTTTAAAACACTCTTATTTTTAAGAGTGTTGGACTATAAGGTCATATGTGCGACCCTTCCTCAATAACAACGACACGGCTCATGGCTGTGTTTACAATCAGCTTTTATTATTACACTACGGAGAGTTTTTGAATAGGTATGCTATTATTGAAGCTTCAGAGGATTAACTGCAATGTGATGACACTGCAGTAAAAATGAGGTGTTTTTAAAGACTGACTATGTCCCTTGATGTTGGCGGCCTATTTTTCTAAAACTACAGCTGACATTTGTGGTGGATGAAGCAGGCTCCACAGGGCTGGTCTGGGTGTGTGGGACAGGCTGGGGTTGTCTCCTGCTGGGCATGGCAAGGTTGTGAGGGGGCAGCAGTAGCTTTGTTTAAAAGGTCACTGCAGTGGCCCAGCTGGCTGACCCACAGCTGCTTGTGTATACACTGCAGCTAAAAATACAGACAGGTCAGGAACGGCAAACATGCATGCAGGGTCTCTCTTTTTGATTTCAGTGTGAGTGTGTGTGTGTGTGTGTGTGTGTGTGTGTGTGTGTGTGTGTGTGTGTGTGCGTGCGTGCGTGTGTGTGTGTGAGAGAGAGAGTGTGTGTGTGTGTGTGAGAGAGTGTGTGTGTGTGTGTGTGTGTGTGTGTGAGAGAGAGAGTGTGTGTGTGTGTGTGTGTCTTAATATGAGACTTCCAGCCCCTTTGGTTCACTCACAGCATCCTGGTGAATTGTGCACAACACAGCAGTGAAAGGTCAAGTACAACGGCCAGTCGGCCGATCTGCCTGACCTCTCACTCTGTTGAGCTTCAGTACACTGGGTGACTGGAGCTCTCATACCCCACCCATATAAACACTTGTATTCCAGGTAAGTGTGTGTGTGTGTGTGTGTGTGAGAGAGAGTGTGTGTGTGTGTAAATTAATAACTTTAAAACATGTTTTTATAGCTGTAAGTAAATATATTTTATTAACGCATTTTATCATGCGTGGGGTGTGTCTAATTGCATGAGTGGGATGGAGGGTGGGGGTTTCAGATTCCCTGGACAATGACTGAAATATTTGCATTTGATGGGCCATTATAGATCTGCTCTCCCAAAGGTTGTTAAGCATATATAAGCTGGATCTTGGAACAGGATTTCATTCTACTTTGATTTGACAAGGTTCTGCAAGAGTTTGTTTCATTGAGGCTCTTCATCGTCTGGTTGGAATGGATGCTGAGTGGTAAGTTCCTTTATCGCTGGGTGTATAGCTGCCTGAGCGACATCAGGGAAAGTTCTAATCCTCTCTGAAGGTAGGTCCGCTTGCCTTGTTTCATTGTTAAAATACTGGGCCCAATGCAAAGGTCAAATCTAGGGTTCAGGCCTATAACTCACCTCCCCTAAGACCCAGACCCCCCATCTTCTGGACATGTTTTCCCCATCATCCCATGCTAC
>JBBJLR010037333.1:0-12327 GCA_037577145.1 Brachypetersius gabonensis
CGCTTATTTAGGATTCCTAACTCGAGACAAGATAGGATTCCTAAATCCAGTTAGGATTTGCTTCTGTAATACCAAATAGAAAAAAATCCTATCTTAACTTTATGCTTAAGATAGGAGGTTTCTGTAATACGACCCCAGATATCCATCTGAAACTAGTTTTTTTTTTTTACTTTACCTTAAAGAAAGAACACATAAAATTATGTTTATTATATTGTCTCATTTTTGAGACATACTTATTTGATTGTGGGGTTTTGGCAGAGAGGTACAAACAGAATAATGTAGGTGGGTGGCTTGTCATTTTAGATAATAAGTTAAATAGATCATTCTGCGATCTCTGGCTCCTATCACCACCACTGTAAAAATTCAAGTAGTTGTTATACCTCTAACCGTTTCAGATTAAACTGCACTGAACAACTTAGTTTGCATTTCTATGACTGCCTGTTAAAAAAACACTGAATAGAGGTTGATATAGTCTAGTGGATGCTGCCCTCCATACAAATATCAGAGGTTAATTCTTCACCTGGACCAACACACCACATTAAACCCAAGTGAGTCCTTGAGAACACTTGATAACAGCAGTAGCCACCTGACAGTAACATTGAATGTAGCTAAGTAAGCATTAAATTAGAATTACCATTCCTTTCGATTTTAAACGCTTAAAGTAATGTTCTGTTCTGTCCTAGTGAGCAAATGCAACAAAGGAACACCTTTTATGACCTTTTTGAGAGCAAATCTGCTTTTTTGACCTAGAGAGGCCAAACGAGCTTGTTGTGTTGGTGATGCTCAACTGATTCTTCATACAAACAATCCACTCAGCTGAAACCATCATTGGAGCACACGTTGCCTTCTCTGGCATTTCATGGTCAACTCTTAAATAGAATCTGGTTCCAGGTTAAGCCTCACCATTGTGCAAGTACATCAATGTGAAGTTAATGAATTTTATTAATTTTTTCTTTCTTCAGATTCAGTGGGTGTAGGAATAAACAGTTAAAACATGAATGTGATAAGCCAGTAGTGTTTAGGAGAGGTGGGAAAGGATCTACTCGAGGGAAGCAGATGAAGAAAAGCAATCTGGAGCCAAATGAGAAAATTAATAACATGGTGGGAAGCACAGTATGACAGCAGGAAACGACAATACCATTAAAAACAAAAGCCATCAATTTCTTTCATTCATAACATAAAAGAACAAGAAGCATATACCTATCCAGCGCTCAAACGTTTGAACTGATGTAATATGTAAGAATGACATGAAACTGATTGCTGTTTTCTTTAATTTACATCTATTTGGTGTTAATTTCATACAGTAATCTAGGCATAAGAATGTCATTTTAGATTTGAGTTTTTTGAAAGCACACATGTACAAGGTAAAACACTGCCTTGATCTATTTTTGCAATAATATCTTGTTAGAGTGTCTGCCTTGTGCCATAAATATAAAAGATCCTGGATATGAAATGTGTTACAACTTCAATGCAATGTATTTTTGCAATGTATTTTTTACTTTTTCCTGCATGGTCTTCTGAAAATGTAGAGCTTTTGCATCATAAGAGCATAGTATTAAATTTCTATGGTCAAATGATGTGTTTTGTTGAATTTCCAAGTGCACAATTTCTTTTTATTTGCTGACGTTCATTGCCAACAAATTGGCAATGAATTGCCAATCTGATGCTTTTGGATGACATTTTCATGGTCGTCTAAAAGCATCAAATATACATTTTTTGCACTGCAGCACATTTTATGTTTCAATATACAAACAAAAAATAACTAACATGCACAATTTGTGAAAAAAAAATCAGAATTTTTAAATGTACTTTACAAAACAAAGATTCCAAAGATATAACAAACAGGCAGGAGGTGAGAACAGAAGCCGCTTTTTCTGCTAAACACAAATTTCTTTGTTAGTGAGGAAAAATCACAATATAAAACCATTCTGAAATACAGGCTCAACGGTTAGAATAGATAAAAAAAAACACACACACATTAAACCATGTAGTGTGACATGTCCACAAAGTAACATCAGTAAATGAATGATTGGATATCATGCTACTTACCTCTTCAAGCAAGCTTTACAAATGGATGCTTAAAATGGGACAGTATGAAGGTTTAAGTGATTACATTAATAACTTGCTTCAAAAGGATGATCAGTGTGAGATGGTACTGTTTGCTTCTAATAAACAATAAACAAAATTTAACTTGATAAACAATAACTTGTCCTCAGGGGAATGGTAGAGACATTAAAAAGAATTTGTAAGAGATTCTGAAAGCTGTGGTGATTTTAGTTTGCAGTTTGTGGGCAGAGTGCCTTGGCTGAAACTTACTGAAATGCTGCAGCAAATTTTCTGTACATGTCACACTTCAAACTGAGATATACTATGTGGATAGAAACTTGTGGGTAGAAACCATGAAGAGTGGGAACTGTTATGCTGCAAAGGGGGACCAATTCCATCTATGTACTATGTACTTGAATGCACTGTCATAAAAGTCCCTGTTGGCGTAATCGTCAGGCATCCCAATACTTTTGTCCATGTAGTGTATCTGTATTTAGCCTCAGCCCCAATAGCAAACTAATGCAACAATGTTTTTCATGGTCATCTAAAAGACTTTTTTAAATGGTTAGTGAACCACCTGACTACTTATTTTTATTTACAAGTCAACTAGTAAAATGGAGTAGTCATGTAACCCCATATATGGTCAGCTGATGATAGGATAGAAGTGAAGGACATCTCTTATATCTTTCTGGGATTCATCATTTCAGAAGAAGAAGCAGCTGAGGTGCAAACAAAGAAAACAAGAACAAACAATTAAAGATCCTTAAAATGACAGAACAAACTGTAGATTTATTAAAAGCACAGTGTTAGGACGTGCCCAGGATGGATGACTCATCGTGTGGGTGGGTAAAGCAATGAATTGAACCGAGGTGGGTGGTTAACCTTCAGTCTGAAAATATGTCGCCATAAAATTCAATTGTGTTTTATGTTGCACTAACAAAGTGTCTTTATGCTGACTCTCTTTGACTGAATGAAAATGTCTGGCATACAGTCATGGAATGATTTGAATGCAGATAATAACATTACCTTGACCAATTCAAAGGAATGAGCTGGAAAATGTGCTTGTTTGTTGACCATCTGGTAACCCTTGTAACTCTGTTAACAATGACCTAAGGCCAACCGAATGGCAGATTATAAAGGGGTGACAGTGGAAGAGATAGTGTTTTCCCTCTAATATATCCCTTGCTACTGATTTTGCAGAAATGGACACATTACTTGGATTTGGAATTAGATTTAAAGAAATGCTTATTATTTTGAAAACCTTTTTCCTCTGCCAAACAAGTAATTTACTATAAGTGACACCTACTACATCGGTGCACTTTGGATGTTTGTATGTGCTCTTAAGCAGCTCCCCCTTTACCCCATTCATCAATCAGTGTTGACCAACTTAGGACCATATTGTTTGGGCAATAGGACATTCATAGCATAGCAATGATCCTGCCATAATGATCCAACTATGGGGTGGAGGTCGCTCAGTGGGTAGGATACTTGCCTCTGGCTCAAGAGGTCATGGGTTCGAATCCTACCTTGAGCACCACCACTGGGTCCCTGAGCAAGACCCTTAACCCTAAGTTGCTCCAGGGAGACTGTCCCCTGTAGTTAGAGCATGGAAGTCGCTTTGGATAAAAGCGTCTGCTAAATGCCATACATTTACATTTAAATTGAAAAAATCTTAGTGCGTTTACTGGCCACCTTATTATACAGAATTTCCTTATTGCCATACTTTGTATGTGTCATTCTTCTAGTGTTTTATCAGTGGACAGTTTCTAACCACAGAACCACTTTTAACTGGCAATTTGGTGGGTAGTCATTCTCAATCTTGACACTGACATGTGCAAAAAAAACAACCCAGCAACACTGCTGTACCTGATACACTCTTAACAGCACGACACGTATTACCATGCCATTGTCACTGCTGTGCTGAGATTTTTACTCTACCCAAATATCTGGTAAATGCTAGTCCTATGGTGATTATATTTCATTGATGAATGCAGTGGAGTAGATATTTCAGATAAAATAGCCAGTGAATGTTTACTTTGTATGTTTTGCTCTCAAGAATACACAGCGCATTTAACCTGTACCTATAAAGCTATAATAGTTTGGCAGTGCTTGTAGTCAGTGCTTAGTTTCCCAAAAGTCAATTGTTTAATAGTATTAAGATGATCTGAACTGGTAGAGACAGTGTCTCATACAATGTTCATTATACCATTTAACATTCATCTTTTTTTTTGGGAAATCCATCCCTGATAAATCTGAATCACTAGGAAATAAAAAAAAAAAGAATAGGTAAAGTGTTAACTGTAGTGAGTAGGCGTATAAGCTATGTTAATTTATACTATTTAATATAATTACTTTTTACATAATTACCTTGCAGTTGATTCCATTTACATTTGATTTATATTCAAGACTATTATTACATTTGTGATATCAAGAAGTGACAAACATGGCACCTTTTTCAAATAAAATTTAATTTCATCACTTATAATCAAATTTGATAAGAAGGTACAGAAACTGTACTTTTCACAAACTTTCTCCACTTGCTTCCAAATGCTACTAGTGAGAAGCATTTACACCATGCTTTTGTTATTTGCAAGTGAAAAGAGCGATTGACAGTTAATAAATTTATACTCTAAGCATATGTGAAGGACTACAGATTTTATACAAGAGAGGCCACCCATCCCCCTACCTCCATTCTATAATCCATGTTGTTGCAATCATCCTGTTTCGGTTGTTTATGGAGCTCGTAGAAGGTTAAGGTATTATTTTTCCAGCCTTTGCACTGCCTAGTTGCTGCAGGGAGGTCATTTTATTGACAGTTCAATGTGAGAATGGCACTAGGTTACATGCTTGCCCTTTACAGGCTGCCAGTCAGAGTGTTGTTCCCAACCGTTCCACTTCCTCCAGTGCCCTCTGAGGCCAGCCGACACCACGACTTTCTGAGCTTTCCTTACCTGCAGGGGAAATGTGGTGCTGGCCCAACCATATTAACATTCTGCTCTTAATGGGACAGCCTTTGTGGTGAACCTCTGTGGATGTGTGAGTGCGTGTGTGCATGTGCATGCATGATGAGTTCGATCAACTTTATGCATATTTCTCGACTTAGTGCTGTCATTAGATTCTGCCTGGAAACTAGGAATGCTGTGAATGCATTTAGAATCTGCCAACAAGTATCACTGTCAAGAAAACTGGTGCTGATTGTAAGGAGCTAAAAAAAAGCAGGCGACAGATAATAGAATTGTTTAATATTGTGAAATAAACACCAATAGATTTAATAAAGCAGCGCTTTACTGATTAAAGTCATGAGAGAACTCATTATTCTGTTTAAGAAGACAGTGATACCATTGGCAGTCCTGGGATTTGAACACACAACCTTCCAATCCCAAGTGCAATTCCATAAACACCAGGCCACCATCTGCCCTGGTGATGTTTATATGGTTGATTTGTCTAGCAGCGCTGTCACTACCAACTGTTATTTTTGTAAAATTATTTAAAATTACTCTGTATTAGCTCGCATACAAGTAAAAAAAAATCTACAGATGAAAATATGCACCCACAAAGTCTTATGACTTAATTTTAGGAGTGAGGTGGGAGAGGGAATATTATATGACAATGGCCCGGAGTTGGAGAAACTTTCGGAATTGGGACACCGTACACCAGACCCAAGAAGGAGCTTAAAATATGCAAGAGGCCCAAAGGACACCACTGCTAAGTCTATAAAGTTGATACTTGGCAACAAAGTCTGGAAAAGCCTCCCTGGTTGTTTGTAACCGGCCTCAGCAATTTGTACCCAGTTGGCCTCTGTAATGCCCCGTGCACTGCAGAAGATGCTAGCATGAGACTTTGCTGGCATTAAAAATTTACATTCTCTTTTTTAGGGGCTGCTCCAAGAAGGAAGAGCGAAGGGGCTTATGGACAAAAAGTGGCCTCATTCACAACTTTCCTAAGTAGCTTTTTTCCATTTTGGGAGCCTTTTCTTCATTTCTTGCGCCACTCGGCCTCTAAGGACCCTCTCAAAGATCAAAGTGAAGAAATATGTCATGTGATGTGCCAAGGACTTCATTTATCCATTCTGAGCCACTTGAAAGGCCATTCTTAGATACGACACCGGGAGAGGCTGCTTAATGACTCAGTGAGAGGGAAAGAAAGGTATGTTTTGTGTGTGGGTGGGAGAAAAAAGTAAGGAAGAAAAAGACAGGAAGGAAGTGCAACGAGAGTTGGGAGAAGGAGGAATCTATTTGTAGTCCTCTGCAATTCATAATGCAGGAGTGGTGTGGTGTGTGACGAGTCCATCAGGGCAGCTGCTTGCTAATAGCAGCCTCTCTTCCGTCAGAGGAGCTACAGACTATTTGTTTGTTGTATGCATGTAGGATCTGAAGCAGAAACGAGCCTCTAGGAATACAATGATCTGTCAGATATGAAAGTGTTCTACATGTGACAGGGGTATGGAATCAGGCCTAATGTGTGCTTGAAAGCCGTATTACTTCAGTAGTCATGTAGGTGGTAAAACATCTTGGCTATAATGGTTCCATGTCCATAATAAATGTTGTTTAGACACCTAACCCATTTTATTTACACTATATGGAATCAAATTAATGCCATAAAAGGTTACAATTAATTACACTGTAAATAAGTAGTTCATTTACTGTATTAACTCAAACTGAATCATAAAATGTCCCCTCCCAGTTTCCTCTCCAGTTGATTTATAACCTTTTCCACCCAGTAACTAGGTTTCCATATAATGCTGTCAAGCTGGTAAGGCCTCTTTGTACTTTCTCTAAGACGAATAAAATGTCATTGCATCTTTGCAAACTGCTGCCAATGCAATGTCACTGGACAGCTCAACGCACTTGGAGGAGAACATAATGGCATAAGCCAAGTAATTCTTATTACAAAAATGTTTAATAAACGCTTGAAAGAATATTAATGAAATAATAAATATTTTTATATAATAAACAATATAATAAAATAATAAACACGAAATAAACAAGGTATTGTTCAGACAGTGGTGTTTTTATATTTTTCCCTCATATCCTTTCACTTGATATTTTACCCAGTTTTCGTCTTGTTTTAGACTTGTTTAGTCCCATCTACTAGTTTGGGCGAAGGCTAGTGCATGTTTCCTCCAATGAAGTACCACCACTTTTTTTTCAAACTGCCTCTGTCATTGGACAGATCAACTGCCAGTTCTGTTCAGTCAGACAGCAAACACCAACATTGCCTTGCATCACAATGAGTAATGGGGGAGAATAAGCCTTCCAACATCCCCAGAGAGAACAAGGCCACTTATTATCTCTTTGAGCACTGGTCACAGATGGCTTTAGCATCACTGAAGGCTCCCTTGTATTTCTCATGTGCACCTCATCATTTGCTGTAATGTGCATCTACAGCTGTCTATCAGTTCTCCTAAATGAGGTACTACTTGTAAAGATACAGGGGAATGTAAATATATCCAGCCAGAATCAAGTAGCAAATATTTAAATGTTCATGTATAATGTAGAAACAAAGTCCACCTTTGTGAGTAGAATATTCAGAGACAAGCTGCTCAGGACTGTGCAGACTACCAGTCACTTTCCCAGTATACTTTTGAATGACAGCTTTTTACTTATAAATCCAACATTTTGTTTTTATGCAAACTTTTTTGACAAGAAGCTTGACATGTGTCCCGGACTGCAGCTATTTTTCAAACATTCTACTGGTTTTAAGGAATACCATGTAATATTGCAGTCATTCTGCTGGAATTTTACCTCCGTTCTTTATGGTGTATCCCACAGTTACCTCTGTCATACCACTTGGATGAAAAATGTGTTATGACTCACTAATTATTCAGGAAAAAAAATGGTTTAAGGTCCTTTGCATAATTGAAAAGTTGTGGCAGGTACATTAGATTATTGCATGCCATGCAGATGTTGCTCCCCGGAAAAGACCGCACTTTATGCTTTCTGGGTAGTAATTACTAAAAGGAGAAGCTGCATCAGATTTGCAGCTTATAGTCATATTCACACACCCAGAAATGATAGTTTTGATAAGACAATGTTGTTTTAGCTTACTTACTGTACCTTGCTCCCTGTAGGTGAGTGTGTAGAGCCTGTCTATGCTAATTTATGGCTGGTTGGGTAAACTTTTAGAAGGTTAAACTGATGCCAAAGATCAAGTTGGCATACAAAAAGACATGAAAATATTTAGATGCTAAAAACGAATGCTAAAAAATGCTGTCAGGTGTAGAAGGCCTAGAAACAAAACACACATTTTCTATTATTAAGTTTATTTGTACATATACATATACATTTACATTTATAGCATTTAGTAGACACCCATACACAGCGATGCACATCAGTACTCAAGTAAGTTGTATTATATATAGGTATAAGACACCACTTTATTTAGATTACTCCTAGTAATTTATCTATAGATAATTATTAAAACTATCTAAAGAGACTTAGTCGATTATTACTTAATTAATTATGATTAGTATAAGGATTTGTACTAGGTTAGGTCACGTTGTTTATGATAAGGTTTTAGGTTAGGGTTAGGGTAATTGCATGTGGTTTTGTTTTGAAAAGTGCTGCATTTTTACTCAGTAGATCATAGTCTACCAAGAAATGCAAATGGCACCCCACCAAAGGAACATCTTTAAAAGCTGCTCCCACTTTTGATTTGATTTTAGTGTTATGGTTTTACACGGCGGTTGTAGTACACTGCCTCATGACCACCATGTCTGTCTATTATTTCTGTCAAGCATACCATCCATGCATGTTTTCACAAATGCAGAGACCAACAGATATTACCACTTCAGGCCATATTGCAGCACATCAAAAACAAGTGATTTTGACATGAGTACTGACATCAGAAAGCCTGTCTCTGGTAGAACTGACTGGTCCTCAAACACATTGACATTAGACACAAATATCCAAATGCAAAACAGCGTCCACAGTACTCTGAATCAAGTTACCATGTTTACAAATTTCAGTTAGGAAATGATCAAACATACACACAGATTCATAAAATATACACAATCGCAAGATATTAGAACAAGCAAAGCATAAAGTAATAAGATTGTCTGTACCTACTAAGGTGAAATGTGACTGAATGCGTTTTGGTGTTTACTGTGAGAGTAATTATAGTGATGTCATGCCTGATTTTACAGGCGTCATATCAAGCTATAAGGGAGCTACTGACTTTTAAGTAAGGTTGGGATGTGAGAAAATGCTAATAGTAAAATGTTTTTCAGGACTTGCCTGATTTGGGTGGACTGAATGTGGCCTGAGAACGGTGGACAAACATGCCTTTAGCTTAGTGAATAAATCATTCCATCTCATCAGTATTAATGTGAAACATGGCTGGCACTCTCCAGAATCAATTTGAGAAGTGCTGCTCGAGCACCGGTGACCAAACAGGAGAAGGGCCTTAGCAACTGCTTAAGTGTTTGCTTGCGTATGTCAGGAGGTGTTAAGGGATTCTCAGCTGCCCCCCACCCTTACTGGTCAATTTAGACAATGAGCCAGAGCCAATCGTGGAGCTCAGGTGATGGGAATGATTCTAGTGTTAGGTTAGGCCTCAGCTGCTCTCACCAATCCCAGCCATCATGATGATGTCTAGATCTTGTTTCCTAGTGAAATCAGGTGGAGAAAACCTGTTCGATTGCACACACCACGCTTAAAGGGATGAGGAGTAATATGATTTGTGATTTGATTTTGTAAATGAAATTGCCTGACTTAGTTAAACTGTAAAGAGGAGGTTATTTTCATTTACATGTTTAGGCAGTTTTGACAGCTAGAAAGAAAGCAACTCCAAACTAAATCCATGGTCCAGTGTTAACTTATTTAAAAACTTAAAAAAAAAGGTGTCAGATATGCTGGAATGTTATGTCACATACAGAAGCGGATGAGGCTGATTGACCACTCAAGATGATACTCCTCAACTATGGTGAGAACCGTGGTAGATGATGGTCATTATTCACAGAACGAACGTATTTCGCACAACAAACAGGTGTTGGGCTGGTGAAAAATCAAGTTTTACATAAAAAATTGCTGAATCCGGCCAGATGTGTCTCAAATGAAGACAAAGCATCTGGTTGTGTTATTATTCCCCATTTGTGTCATTTTTTGTCAGTTGTGATGTGTTTTTGGTGTCTGTGTGTTTACTGTTGTTTTTTTTGTTTGTTTTGCATTGCGAGGAGTGATCTGCTTCTTGGGGTCCAGGAGTTCTCGTGGAACTTTTGGAGCTCTCGTGCCATGCTGGGTTACTGTCGAGGTTCGGCAGGCTGTCTCTGTCCCAGTTCTGACTGCCATGCTGTGAGTAAAATCCCCAGCACAGTCAGATGCAGTTAAAACAATCTTGCCTTTCCATTCCATGGATCTGTGCGAGACCGCTTTTTCTCACTCAACAGCCACGAAAACAAAGTACAGAAACAGATCAACTCTGAGCAGCTCTTTCAGCGTCCATCACATTAGAAGGCACAACCATCACATTAGAATGTTGATTTTAAAGTTTTGGTGCCAAATAGTCCATGGATGACTAGACCTGTAATTTAATTTAGGTTAAAAGTCAGTTTGCACGTTCAGCACCATTTGCCTGTGTGCAAAAGTAACCAAAACACACAAAGTGAAAAAAAAAAATCTAGGTTTCTTGTTTTTTTTATATAATAAAATAATAATAATAATAATAATAATAATAGTAGTAATAATAATAATAAGTAAAAAATCTTATATACTACTACCACTACTACTACTACTACTACTACTACTACTACTACTAATAATAATAATAATAATAATTAAAAAATCTTATTTACTACTACTACTGCTACTACTACTACTACTACTACTAATAACAATAATAATAATAATAATAATAATAATAATAGTAATAATGCTATCCATCTATAGTAATAATATCTATCCATCCATCCGTGTAGATGATGGTCATTTATGCAGGGCCCTGCAGCCCCACAGCCTGACATGACTGGTCTCCAGGAAATTTGAGAAACGCTGTCCTAATGTAGATTTGTGTAAGTTGTCATAGCCAATTTATGCAGGTGTCATGTAGCCTTATGAATGGTGCACTTAAGTAGTGGTACCATTCAGTGTAGTCCTGAAGACCATGCCATGGATAAGTATTGTAATATATTGAATATTTTCCTAAAGAACTGTGAAGTCACTAATTTGCATTGTGGCTACCAGCCTACAGATCCCATGTGACATTAGCACCATGCTAAGCTGAGATAAGGTGCCTGTACAGATGTAGTGTGAGTGTCAGTAACGATTACTTATTGACTCATGCCAATCTCACAAGACTTAACTATGTGTACAGCTTGAAACCTTGTTAAAAGAATGTATATACAAAAAACTTCAGGTCAAATTAAAATTGAATGGGAAAAAAAAAAAGATTTAAAAAATCTGTCAGTTGTCTTCTAATTCTGACCTGACTTCAGGTTTTGCAGTGGCATGTTTAGAAATTCACTGTTACTTTATTAAGATCATGCTTATATGCTGTGCAGATCAGATGAGTTATGCCTGTGTCTTTCATGCATTTGTGCGGGCGAGAGTGTTTAGCCGTGATGGATATTCAAAATGAACTCTTGTCAACTCATCAAGTGGAAACCGAATCATCCGCGTCTCATTTCTTGCTCATTCGTTTTAGTCCATTCGTTAGTACGACTGAGGCACTGTGGAGTGGCAAAGTAATGAAGTTACAATCATCAGTGAAAAGCTGGCAACCTTCCTGCCAAGTATTTAAAACCAACAGTAGTGCATATAATAGCAATTTCAAAGAGATTAGCCTTGTCAAGCAATTGTTTTTTTTGCATAAATCTCCTGTGAAACTCTAAAAGCTAGACATCATTACTCACTTTCATGCAAAACACACTTATTTTCACCGATATTCTCATTAAAAAAGGAAAATGAATACAGATGTCTATGCACTGCGGCAGAAGCGGTATATCATTTAAGGGCAGATCTACTTGCCCTACTTTTAAAAGCATTAAAAAGTGATTGCAGTGATTTTTCAATAAAGGGCTTTTAGTAATCATAAAAATGCTAAAGGGAAAGGCTCTGCTATTTAGTGCATTTAACTAATTGTCTCTCTGAAACCCAGTTTTACTCATACACACTTTTAAGAACCCCTTGGCTCATTTTGGAATCTTATATTGTTGCTCAGAAAGACTTGTTGTTAGGAGTCCAAGAGAGCACAACTGTTTTTGCTCTCTCTTGGTGGGTAGCATGTCCTTCCTTCTCACCCCAAGATCATTGTCAATCATTTGCTATATATATATATATCCCCTAG
>JBBJLR010037392.1:0-12321 GCA_037577145.1 Brachypetersius gabonensis
TGTGTGTGTGTGTGTGTGTGTGTGTGTGTGTGTGTGTGTGTGTGTGTGTGTGTGTGTGTGTGTGTGTGTGTCTAATATACTGTGTGTGTTTATAAATATATGTACACATATGTAAAATAAAAAATCCTTTACATTAGCTGTATATTTTTTTCTGTCTGTCTCCACTGATCTCACATTGTCTTAAGGAAATATTCTTCATCCTCAGAACTGATTTGGTTGTAATTCTTAGAGAACTGTAGCAGAAAGCAGTTGATGGGTTTTTTTTTTTTTGACACTCCACTGTAGGGCTGCATAATATATCGCAAATTTACCGTCATCGCAATATCAACATCCGCAATATCCATATCGTGAAAAAATATACATATCACATTTTTTGACTGAACTGCAATAAATGGTGTTTTTCCAAAACTCTTCACCCAGTGCCACAGAGAAGACAAAAAATCACTGGGCAGTTTCTTCATCTTCTGTGCTACAGTTATATATTGTTCCTTTTGCTATTTTTTCTGGCTAAGAACTTACTATGATTTAAATTATGTTTACATTTATTTAAGATTTATTTTTTCAACAATGTTCAGTCGTTTAAATGTTTTATGGGAGGCATTAAATGCTCTGTTTAAGTAAATTCTTAAAGAAAAAAACATGTTGGAATGGAAATATTGCATTTTATTTTTTTATCTATGTTACCAGCCAATCCAAAGCAGAAAAACATTAACACTGTAACGGCTAAGTTTTTACTCACTTATTGCATGTGATATCACCATCGCAACACTCAACAACATTATCGCATATCGCATGTTTTCCTGATATTGTTCAGTTAGTCGTTTTTGTCATGGTCTGCCTTTTAAACTGTAGGACTCAGTTACTGTCTGCTTTCCAGAAGGGGAAAATGTGAAATTGTCCACTTTATTACATTATTTATTATGTTTATCATTAGATTAACATAATCCAAGTTATAGCTGAACTCTTTAAAAGTCTGAACACAACTGAACTTTCTCCAGAACTTTCTTTTGAAGGGCGGTCTGAGGTTTTGGCCGGCTGTCCCTTCAGAATAACCTCCTCCTGGTGCGATGAGTGGAGTCTCGAAAGCAGATCAGCACAGAGTGAGACCGATGGGACAGATCTTTTTTTTTTTTACTTGTTTTTCTAGTTTCAGTTTTCTAGTTTCCTTTCGGAGAGTGTTAAAGTTTAAGAAGAAATGACTTTGTGACATTTACATTTCCTAAAGACAGCAATTCCGTGATGAGCCTTGTTCTTTTTTTTCTTGGGTGTCAACAGACACCAGTCTGTTTCCTCTTATACTTAATTTGACTTTATCAGGTTCAGTTGTACTTTTTGAATTTGAAGTAAAGAAAACATATGAAAAAACATTCTTTATCTTGAGGGAAATTATTTTGTCATTAGCATGAGAGATAATAAAATAAGAAAAATCCAAATGTTAGTTTTAGAATTAGCTTTTAGGTTGAGAGTTAGAATGAGTAATTTAACTTTTATTTTTAGATCTATTTTTTAGTTTCCCAATTAAATATCACTTTAAAAAAAAAACTGCAGATGCCAAACGCTGTTTGTTTACTCAGCCTCGTCTGGTCTGTGATCTTCTCCAGTAATCAGATAATAAAATACTCCGATGTAACTTACAAAACAGAACCTTTCAGTTGTTTGGGGAACTGTTTTTGCAAGTGACTCGTGTAGAAGGTTTAAGTTTTAGGAACCTCCACATAATGAAATAAATTCACACTATGCCCAGGTTCTTCCCAAACATCTCAAGCGAACTGGTTCTTGGCATCACCCAAACCACCCGTTATGGCACCTTTGTTTAAAAGCGTCGCAAATCCAGCAGTGACACTTTGATCCTCTGTTAGATTTATTGTACTCCAGTGGAGCTGGGGGGCACCGGGGGTGCCAGTCATATTCCGGGTTGGTGTTGCCCTGGCTGCCTCATTCACCAATATCAATACGACCTGCATGATGTGAGTGAATATTAGTGTAAACACACCAAATTTAACCATATTGATTAAGTGGTTCTTGAGAAATTGAATGTGCTATTTGCAGAACCCCCCATGGATGAAATTTCCTAAAATCTGGTTCATGTCCAGAGAATGTGGTAGTAACACAAAGTACTGGCTAATGAAGCGCTAGATTTTTGCACTGATCTTGTTCACTAGGTGACGCTACTCCACAAATGGGTCGGCTTGCTGTACAGATTTTGACATGGTTGTTGATCTATAGCTCTAATGTTGTGTTTTCCCATCTTGTGTGTTTGGGACGTGTTTGTTCAGATGAAGGAGGTTTTTATTAGGCGAGTGGCGCCTGAGGGTTTGAGGAATAATATCCGGCACCATTTCCATGCAGATCAGCTGTGGTTTCCTGTTTTGCATAAGAGACATGTGACCACATTTGAGGAAGAGCCCCTCAGTGTGCTCAGTCATGTGTGCTGCGTTTGCAAACTGGGGGTGGGGGCTGGGAAGTGGGGGGTTAAACTCATGCCTGTTTTGTGCTGACCTGGTATTTGAAGCACTTCTATGTGCCCACAGTGACCATCAGAAAATAGGCAGAGGGTGTTTGACACTTAGACACTCCAGCTGGCCGTTCTGTCCCGTATGCCCATCCCGTACACTTGTTCCATACAGTTACCCATGGTTCGAAGTACAGGGGGTACTGGGAGGTACTGTACCCCCCGATCAAGACCCAGAACCCCAAAAAAGACACAAATTACAGTTTGGGGGGAGGGGGGGTGTTCTTAGCAGTGTTATGAAGGCAGTACCCCAAATATGGAGGTGTAATTCACACTCTGCGGTTACCTGCTTCTTTACTTACCCGTTCACTTGATGAGTCTGTAGTGTCTCTTTTATTTTTCTTTTCTTTACTTATTTCTTTCCCATTTTCTTTTCTTATGTCTTGTCTGTTTCTCTTTTCCTGCTGTCCTGTCCTCACCAGGGTGATTAGAGGTCTAGTGGTTAGGGTGTTGCCCTTGCAGTCAGAAAGACATGGGCTTGAATCTCAGGATTGCTAGTGACACCACTGAGGTTCCCTTAAGCACAGGACTGTCCCCTCAGGCTCTGTGTTCCTGGCTGCCTGCTGCTTCACTTGGTGAATGGACAACTTTTACACACTCTCCTTTCCTATATCTTTCCTAAATGATTGCCCTTTAAAATCTGACTGTATGATACAGAAAGAGCATCAATTAAATATGTTTTTCTTTTTTCTGTTGTTTCTTTTGTTTTTCCCTTTTTATTTAGTTTTTTTTTCATCTTCTTCTTTATTTTGTTTTTCATTTCCTTATTTATTTCTTTGCCTTTCCATTCCATCCTGATCCTTTTCGTATATGTGTGCGCTGGAAAATGTATCTCATGATACAGGTGAGCCGTAGATCAGACTGAAAAACAGATTGAAATAGTTGTACAGTTTTGATCTATTCATTGGTTCCTTCTGCTTGCTTTGCTTACAGTGAGAATCGATGGAAGGACAATATCACTTTCCACGACAACGGAACGGTGTCTTATCAAGAATATCGGCAGTATTTCTTCGAGAGGATCATGTCTGTGGGAAACGAGTTGGATGTGGTTACTATTCCAAACATGCTGGTGCTGGTAAGACTTTAACTCTGTCTTTTGTGGTCCATATAAAGAGACTAAAACTGAGAAATGGCCATATTTTGTGAAGTTTAGTATTATTTTCACAGTCGATTCTTCCAGTGATTCTGGTGATAATCAAGTTTATGCCAGAAAACATTTAATTGTCCTTCTTAAATGCTAAATTTGTATTTATTAACATGATCACATTTGTGATTGGGTCGGTTCCTCTCTTTCAGTGATGAATTTGAGTGCTACTTTGTGGAGAATTTACAGGCTGCTGAACTCGGCTTTATAATGACTTGTAGATTCTCTGTTTTTCGAATTGCTAAGAATTTTCATTTAAAACCCATAGATTTTAATTATTATTTTTTAAGCATGGGAATGACTATAACCGAATAATTATGTCCACTCTAATCACAAATATAGATTTTCACTTTTAAATGATGGGTGGTTAACAAAATATGTGCACCCATGTGGGCTAGTTAGCATCTTTTTCCTTTGTTAGCTGAGGTCTACAAGCATTTATTAAGGCAACATACTTCTACAAAATACCTTTTTTGTATTATCGTCATCATCATTATTAATTATTTGTATTAATTATCCTCCTTTTTTGGTCTCTTAGGGTGCCGCAGTGATGATGGAGAAGCAGCCGTTTCCGGTGCGTGCGCTAATGAGCGCTACTTTCAAAGCCTTTAAAGAGGGCACGTACGTGACTAAAACGGTGGGTGAGCTCATGTGGGGCTACGAGAGCAAGCTGGTGGACTTTCTCAACAACTTCTTTCCTGGCATGATGCCCTTCAAAGGAAAATTTGGACTGTTCGCTGAGGTTGGTGGTGTTTCTGAATGGTGTGCAATTAGCGATGTTATCAGAATCCCCATAAAGCCCGGCCATAATCGTGGGTCGTATGGGTGTGTGAGAAGGGGAAATGGGTTCAGTTGCCATTGTACAGTATAATGTAGTATGTAAGTGTCATTAAGATAGTGTAACGAAAATTTGTCTTCTAGTATGTTATAGTATGTTATACTTGTATAGTATATTTTATAATGCATTATTTGTCCTATTATAGTTTAACAACTCCAACACTGGACTCTTCACCGTCTTCACTGGTGAGGGAGATATCAGGATGGTTCACAAAGTGGATTCTTGGAACGGCTTGAAGGAAGTGAGTGCTGGGTGTCAGTGTGACCTGTAGGAGCTTGTAGTGTTTACAGTGTCATATAAAGGATATTGTTTTTTTTTAATGCATTATTTGTTTGTTTGTTTGTTTGTTTGTTTTAATGCACCAGGTGAACTACTGGAATTCTGAGCAGTGTAACATGATCAACGGTACTGCGGGTCAAATGTGGCCTCCCTTTATGACCACAGAATCCACCCTGCCCTTCTACAGCCCAGACGCTTGCAGGTACTCAGCACATAGACGAGGGCTTGATGAGCGCCTGGCTTATATCTATATCTGTAATCAAATCAAATATAAAACCAAAGAAATATGCCACTCCAGGAGAAGAAAAAAAAAGAAGTTTCCCTCAGAGTCCAGAGCTTTATAGCAGCAGCAAAGGGGGACTAACTCTAATGACATTACATTCAGATACATAGACCTTCGTATAAAGTCCTTGTTGGTGTAATGGTCAGGCGTCCCAGTGCTTTTGCTCACACAATATGGACCCCCACAAAAAACAGCTGACACCTAATGTGCTGCGTGCTGCCTCACGAGCCCAAAATAAAAGTAATAAAAAAGAAGCCTGCGTTGGCGCACAATAAAATAATTGACTAAGTAAATAATGTGTTGGCGCTACAATAAGCTGTTAACATGCCCAGACCTAGTAAAAATACATCCCTGAAAGTTCCAACTCTTTGTTAAAGGGCCTGAACAGAGGTACCAAAATTGTTTAATTTCCTAGGGGAAAAAAGTAAATTGTTTAATATCCTATCCTAATTTCCTACCTTTATTTCTTAGAATTAAATTGTGTTTTTGTTACTGTGCCTCTAAAATGGATATATTTAAACACCCTCTGCTCTAATTGATGCCTCATTCAAAAAGGAGAAGTGAGGACTGGAACTTCTTCTGTGAAAACTTCAGCATGGATGGACAGGGCTATATATTTATTTTTACAATTCATATTACCTTTAACACACACATCAGATCAACACTGTGCATGTGGAAAATAAATCAAATGAGCATTTTTCTGGTTGTTTAAGGTAGAAAGTGCTGATTAACCTTCCCTTGGTTTCTGAAGCCATACATTAAAAAACAAAAAGTTGGAATATATATTGCAAGGTCAGCTAAAATGACTTCTGTGTCTTTCAGGTCAATGGAGCTGGTGTACGAAAGGAAAGGGACGATGAGAGGAATTCCTATCTTTCGCTTTGTGGCTCCGAAGACTCTGTTTGCCAATGGCTCAGATTATCCTCCTAATGAGGGTTTCTGTCCCTGCAGACAGTCTGGACTTCTCAATGTCAGCACCTGCCGACACAGTGAGTCCTTATCTTCTCTTTATCCTCAGGCACAGACACACACACACACACACATACACACATGAACATGAGATCAGCTGTCAGGCTCTTCTGCTCTCCCTCTCAGAATCCCCCGTGTTCATCTCCCACCCTCACTTCTACAACGCTGACCCCGCCCTCCTGGAGACCGTCACTGGACTCAGTCCTAATGAGGAGGACCACGGGCTCTTTATTGACATTCACCCAGTAAGGAGAATCACTCACATACACAAACAAATCCAGGATATGGAGCAACAAGACCCCTTTCCTTTTCTGAGTCTCCTGACCAGCTGAAATCACAGCAGTGCTCATTAAAAAGGGTCAATTTAATATAGTCGTTTCCTTTTTTAAAATAAGCAGTAAAGTTCCAAAAATATAACCGTCACTCCCCAGTCTGCATGAAATTAAGTTGCACAATCCGGTCATTTGCTCGCTCCGGTCACCTCTTTCACTGTAAACGACTTTAAAGAATCTCCTGACATGATGATGTGATGTCTGATTTTTAAGTTAATTGTAACTGGGCATGAGTAATAAAGTTTATCTTGGTTCACAGTATTATTATACTATTGGTTAAAATAATCACACTTTATGGTACTTTAATTGTCAAAGCTGTTTTTAATGTTTTTAAATGGTGATATAGATTCACTAAAACATATAATGTCGCTGTATCCCTATCATACAGGACTATTTGGAGTTAGGTCTGGAGTTTATATATGTATATAATATACATAGTATAAAATGGCATATTTCTGGCATAAGCAGGCCATGTCTATTTTATAATGATGCCAGTCTGGAAACATTTGCTTTATTGGTGAGCTGTGGTTATTTAAAAAAAGTTCCCTGGAATATGCTTGCAGTGCAATAATGTAGGGCTTTCTGTTGCTATGATGGCATCAAGCTAACAGTGGTGGATTACTTTTTATGTTGCAGTTTAACAGTCAATACCTCAGCTTAAAACCCAAGTCTTCTTAATTATATTTTTATTATAATAGGTTTTTTTTTGTGCCTGCGTGCGTGTGTGTGTGTGTGTGTAACCTTAATGAGGAATAAGCGGTTAGCTTAGCTTGTTGAGCAGAACCGGGTTCTTAAGTGAGGTTAATGATAGTGTTCT
This sequence comes from Brachypetersius gabonensis, assembly GCA_037577145.1. Taxonomy (NCBI): domain Eukaryota; kingdom Metazoa; phylum Chordata; class Actinopteri; order Characiformes; family Alestidae; genus Brachypetersius; species Brachypetersius gabonensis. The sequence continues at coordinate 7,175 of JBBJLR010037392.1, forward strand.
TGTTCTCTGTGCTGTGAGACACGTTGTGGTCTGCTCCTGCTGGTGATAAACCTTTGAATGCACTTTATGATTACATTTTAGGCATGAATGTGAAAACCTCCCATTGTTTTTAAAGAGAAAGCTCCATAGAAGATGTGATATGAAAAGCAGAGCCAATTAGTTTCTTCCTCACCGCTTGGACGAGTGGATTGTTCTTTATCCCTCAAGGTTATTTGCACTGGAGTTATGAGGTCTTAGATGGTAACTACTTTATCTTTAACGTCGGGTGTAAAAGTGGGCTTCAATCGCGTTATCTAAATTTGTTACGCAAATATTCCCCTTTTTGCCAACTCACTTGTCCTATAGATAGTATAGTAACTTAGGAATATTGGCTGTCTCAAGAGCCTTTAACTGTGTTGTTTTATTGACAAAGCTCGGTGGTGTCACTCATCTTTGTAGATAAGCTAGGTTTTATTTTTCACAGACGATATGATAATGTTAATGTTTCACTCAGAAGTGCCTGCAGTAAACAGTGAGGAACTCTGATAAGCTAATTGGAAATTGCTGTGGATTCCTTGCATTTTTATCAGTATCGTGACATTTATAGTGCTTTTAAGGCCCTGTGAAAGTAAGTGGTCCATTATAAACAAATTGACACTGCTAAAGATTAAAGATTGTTTTCATTGGGTCATATCGTAAACTTTGCTCTCTGGTTCGGATTACAGTCTGTCGAATCAGCTAAAGCCCTTGGATCAAACGCTGTTGGCTTTAACAGGGCTAATAAATGACAAAGTTCCTTCATTATGATCAGTAACTTCCTCCACAATTTAGTTGCGTCCAGTTCCACCTACTAGCTAGGATTCCCCCAATCTCAACACCACCAGGGGAGGTAGAAGGTGCTTCCTCCAAGTTGCTCATGTCAAACTACACCATTAAAAACTTTGATAGAGCTGGAGGAGAATACTTACTGCCAATTCTGTTATGGAGGACAGTTATAGGTATAGTGCTAGGAGAGAGGGAGGACCACTCAATCCATCCAGAGAGAGAGGGGATAGTTATACTAAGTGATGGGGGAATGGCAGGACCTGCTACCCACCCAGAGAGAGAGGGCAGTTATAGTGAGTTTTGGGGGAAAGGGAGGACCACCCAGAGGGGAAGCGAGGCCAGTTATACAGGGATACGGATAGCAGTAGCATCACTGGGCTCAAACTCACAACCTCCTGATGATTGGTTTAGACAGTTGTGCATCTTGCGAGCCCTATTGGCTGCACTTTTTATTTTGTAGCGCTGCAGGTTATGTTATCAAACTCTCATCATGCAGTTATGATTATTCCCTTCCCTGTTGTCTTGCAGCGAGTGAGACACAGAAAGCATAGAATACATAACACTTGAGTAAGAGAGACTTTTGCACAGATAACGGTGTGATAAGATAAAAGCTTTACGAGGCCTGATTAGCAGAGAGGGGCCAACTGGGTCTGGGTGAACTGCATAATCCTGACTCATGACTCCTTATGGAAATGTATAGACTAGGATATTCAACTGAAATACTGCACATTCTGTGCACCTATACAACATCTGTCTAGCAATACCTAACCAACACCTGCCAAACAATACCGGAACAACATAAGCCATAGAAAAGTCAAGAGTTAAGCCAAGAGTGTTTGTGTATTAATTAGTGTATCTTGGTTCAGGAATATATTACAAGCACATTGCAGCACAAAACGTGTGTTGACACTGGTGAAGTGCTAGAAGATTGATAAAACTACAAAGAACACAACAACAAATGGGCTACAGTCTGTAACTGTACATTCAGTTTGCAGTAAATTGTTTAGTGTGGCCCTTTTACACACTTTTTATACACTTGTATGTCTTAAAAAGAGCTGACTGATCATGTTTGTGCTTTGTAGGAAACCGGAGTACCTATGAATGTTTCCATCAAACTCCAGCTTAACCTGCTCATAAAACGGGTACCAGGAATATCGTAAGTAAACTGCCATTGTGTATGTACTTAATATGTTGCTAACTTCACTTCAGCTGTTTGGGTGGGAAATCTGTAATGACTGACATGTTTGTTTTTTTTTCCTTCAGAGAAACTGGTAGTATAGCTGAAGTTGTGATGCCAATGATTTGGTTTGGAGAGGTATGCCTTATCCTGATTACTGCAGATGAAATTTGAATAACTGTGTTTAAGGGCTGCACTATTTGGGTAGATTTTTCTGATACAATATTGTAGTTATGATTTTAAGTGCAATTTTTAGTATGAAATGAATTAAGCACTAGGCTTTCAGCACATTCCACACAGAGACTGCCACCTCACAGGCTGTGTGCAATTACGCTAGGATTTTAAGACAGTGTTACACAATGAAGGGTAAAATCAAAATTGCACCTTATAAGAATCTGTTTTTGATATAAGAACGATTGACTGTTCCACCCTAATATGAAGGCAAATACAGATAAACAAGTTCAAACCATGGTGCCGTCTTCACTGCCTATAACAAAAGATCTGATGCCCCATTTATGTTGTGGGTAAGAGAGTCAGTGTTTTATAATGGGATGTTATTGTGTGCGCCAAGTCATTTTGCATTGCACCAGTGTAATTATAATGTAATTCTATGTATATATTATAACAAAATTACTGTAATTACTCTTGGGTGGGTGGTAGCCTGGTGGTTAGGGAGTTGCCTCTGTGTTTAGAAGGTTGTGGGTTCATATCCCAGGAGTGCTAGTGGCGCCACTGAGGAACCCCATACTCTGCACCCCAGGCCATTCACTGCTGCACTTGGTGAATGGGTTAAATACAGAGAAAGAATCTGACCTTGCTCTCACTGTGTGCTGTGCCATGGTGTGTTGACGCATGACTATAAGGGGCCACTTTACTCTAATTTCTAAGGGTTAAGGGTGAATTTATTCCTTACCCATACATTCACAAATCGGTCTGACAGACACACATTTCTTGAATATTCTGTTTTAATATCACATTTTTATTGGTATGAAGGTAACTGGAGTGATCAAATTGTCTCTCCGTGCTTTAACAGAGTGGCTACATTGACGGCTCTGTTCTCACGACGTTCCGTATGAATCTGGTGATTTTGCCGAAGATGATGGACTACATGCAGTACATCTTCATCGCACTGGGACTGGCGTGCATCATCGGAGCAGCGGCTTTGATACTGAGTGAACAGGTACAGCACTAAACACTCACACTGGGTGGTGGTGGCCTAGTGGGTAGGATACTTGCCTCTGGACCAAGAGGTCATGGGTTCGAATCCTACCTTCAACAGACCACCACTGGGTTCCTGAGCAAGACCCTTAACCTCAAGTTGCTCCAGGTAGACTGTAGTTAGGATAAAAGCGTCTGCTAGCTGCCGTAAATGTAAATGTGTCGAAGGGCCACACTGATGTGTTTTAGTGTAATTTAATATTGACTGATATTAGGGTCCTGTGGCCTTATAGTCCTCTGCGATAATCCTGCTAATAAAATACACATGACTAGTTTTCGGCACTTTTGAAGATTTGATGGATTCAGGCTCATGCTGGTCTTTAATTTCTCACCATAAATTAAATAAAATCAAAAACGGACAACAATATGTGGCCGCATTTCTGTTACACTTCAGAATAATGGATTCTTAGAGTTAGATCCAGGACTATTGGCTATTTTTTATTAATATTATCATCCATAAAGCATGGACACTCGAGCCACAAAGTTTTTCATATCAGTTGGGCCCTTCTATACCTGCATATTTTGATGGCAGTAATTTGTGCTTGAAGGTAAGTTCTATAAGGGAGGATCCCTTGACTGTTTTTTCTCTTTCCGTCCCACCTCCTGGGCTGTAACACTTGCATGAATCTCATTAGAAGGTGATACACCAAAACTAACTTTTACCTCCCTTTCACCTGTCTGTGTGTTACACATCTACAGCTACGTATGTCTGTCTGTGTTTAACTCCTTCTAAAACAGGGGAGAAAACATGTAACCACGATCAGCGGCGCAGTTGGAGTCAAACCGGACACTGGGGTCAGCTTTTTATCTTAGAAACTTTTTCGGATCAGTAAAACTGTTTTTTGTTGAACCGAAAATGAAAAGCTACGATTCAGATCTGATTTGAGTTTTGATCCTCCATCCATTTCATTCAATCATGTCCTCAGTGATCACATGAAAAGTGAACGTGATTTGTTTTATTTCCGCCGTGCCGGTTCCAGTTCAGGGGGAAAGAAATCTCTGCGATTTAAGCACCATGCGATTTTAAACTACCTGCATGTCTTCATTCACCACGACCCCCCCACTGACTGCACACCCTGCATGCCTGCAGCGCCTCCTCTCTAAGGGTCCCACAACTCCTGTAACGTTTTGCGATCACCTGCAGAATTCTGAGATTGAATGATTGTCTGATTTTGTCCGATAAGATTGTATTCCATGATCAATGCTAGATACCGATCAATCAGAGGACCAGAGCACCTGGATTTTAAACGAGGTCTGATTATTCTTTTAGGAAAACGTAAAAGACACAAAACTCCCCTCAAGTACCAATGAGAAGCAGACCGAAAAATATAGCATGAGAGACACAGGTGGGTTTTTTTTGGCTGAAATATGCCTCCTTTTCAAACTCTTCCCTTCCAGCTGCTGCACAGGAGCCTGCACAGCATACAGACACACCCCCCCTCTCCAATCCAGTCATCTGTAAAGCCACTGCAACATCCATGTTTAACCTCCTCATTTTCAGCCTCATCATCCACACCTGCTCTCATATTCACTCATAGGTTCTGCATTTTACAGGGGACGTGGCACCACAGTGGCGTATCTGTGGTTAATGCAACAAAACAAGGAAACAAACCCCTTGTAACTTGTTGCTAGGGGGCATTCCCAGCTCATTGTTGCCAGGATACTGAAACTAAACATCACTTTGCATTCATGAGCTGGTGTTGCTCTTCAGTTTAGCTGGTTGGATGTTTTAAGTGTATTAATGTTGACACTGAAGGCTGAGACTTTGTATGTGTGTGTTTATGTGCTAAGATTTTTATAGTGTAAACCCTAAATATGCTCCCAAATATGCTCCCAGAACATTTTTTCATTTTAAACTCAGCTTAATACATTACCCTTAAGAAAATGTAAAGGTCAACCTGTATTTGTACTGTACACTTTACACTGAACTGCTGTCTCCTGAAGTGCT
>JBBJLR010037476.1:0-29404 GCA_037577145.1 Brachypetersius gabonensis
TGTGTGTGTGTGGGTGTGTGCGTGTGTGTGTGTGTGTGTGTGTGTGTGTGTGTGTGTGTGTGTGTGTGTGTGTGTGTTTACACAAGGCCTACCCCAGGTGCTTTAGAATCCCTTAGGATTGCAGATGAGGATTGGGTGCCTCTACTAGCTACACCCACACCCACCCACACACACACACAGAGCAAATTCCGCAGTTGCGCGGCTATTGTCATTACTCACCTTCATGAGAGAGAGAGAGAGAGAGAGAGACGAAGGGGGGAGCTAGAAGAAAGAAAGGTGAAGGCTATATACTACTTTGAGTCATTTGCAGCCTGACTTGACATCAGGTTTGATTCCTTTGGACTGCTCAGTACTTACACATTTACAGCTCCTTTGTGGCTAATTGTATGACTTTCTCCAGTCTGGTAGAACATGGTGGGCCTGGCTGCTTCCTCAGCAGCTGCTGCTGGTAGGTGTTTCATTACTCATTCTCTTATTTTTACTGTTTTTCCCTCTTCTGGCAGTCGTGTAGTACTGAACATCTCTTGCATTTGCACAAATGGCTTATATAATGATTTGACCGAAGCTTGTCAGATGGTTGGAGTTGGTTGTAAAAAAGGGAAATCTGGATCAATATGCAAAATCAAACCAAACACCTGTTTAAACTGAACCAAGAAATACCTGTTTAAACTAAATAGCCGTAACAATTTTAAATCCTTGTAAAATTTGAGCTTAACCTATTTCAGCATCCCTATTTGTGCAAGTGTAAGTCTAGGATAGGTTTTTTACACAGGTGTTGAGTGCATTTCTAAGTTGTAGCATGGTTCTCACAAGTGAGAAAACCACTGTGTCAGTTTACTGTCTCTGCTTGTATCAGCTTAAAGGTGTTTATATGGGTTTTTCGATGAGGTGAGGAATGTGTTCAGACATTGTGTGACGGGGGTGGGTGCTAAAAGCACTAGTTCAGCTAAGGGGAAACCACCAAAAAACTGCTTGCAGCCCAGATTCCTCAATACAGATTGAACATTCTGGCTCTGGCTACATCTTCAGTAACGAAGGGTTGCTTTTTTAAGTGAGCGAGAAAGAAAAACAGAGAATCATCTGCCATAGGCCTCTCAGATCTCACTGGCAGATGGGGAACATATAAGGTAGGTCTGATCTGAAGGAAAACAACAGACACCCCTGCCCTCATTGGAGAAAGCAGGTTGGCCACAGCTCGGCGCACGAATGTGGGTTTCTGTGTTCGCAGTACATTGTTTTGATGTGGTGTGTTATCAGAGAAGACCACATGTGTGGCTCTTGGGAGGGGAGTGGGCATGTAGGCCCATGCTGTGCTTGGCTTTGGAAGTGACCCTCCACAGGTGCAGCTGAAGATAAAGAGGAGCTCAGTACGTTTGATCTCCTCCATTGAGGGTGTATCACTGTGGGAATCGCATATGCTTCACTTCACTAGTGTTGCTTTAAGCTTGGCCTCAAAGAAGTTTTTTTTTCATTAAGAGCTTTGAATGTGCTGCATAACATGGTTATGGAAATCCTTGGCCTAACCCAACAGGTATGATACTTTTTAAAAAACAGATTACCTGAAAAAAAGACCTCGATATGCAGACTGTGTGATCCAGTCCTTTCTTTGTTTACCTGTTAGGCTGGGGCGATATGTTGAAAATTAAGGATCACACTATATACACATAAGATTTACTTTTGCTAAAGTTTGCGAACACACCGGAATGGACGAAACGTTTTAGTACAACAGTAGTGCTACATTTGATATACGTTATAGAGAATATAGAAAATACAGTCATGCAAATGACAAATGACATGTTTTGACATTTGATCAAATTGCATGTTTTGTTGAGATTTTAAGTGAAAAAAGCACACATGCTCTACAGAGAACAGACTACTTATTTTCTGAATTTAAAGAAATTACAGTAACGTTCCGTTCCAAGACGTTACTGTAATTACGTTCCGAGAACAGCCGCGTACAGTGAATAAACGTGTTGTTCTGATGTGGCAAAACAAATGCCTAAAAATGCCTATTTTTATAGCGCAAACCCTAAATATGCTCCCGAATAAACTCACAAGGGGAGATTCTGGTTTGTAGCTGCCACAGATGCTACAAATGGCAGCAGCAAGGAGAAATAAATAATCAGAAAACTTTATTGATCCTGGCGGAAATTGTACATAACCGGGTCACTACTGCCAGCTGTTAGCATTAGCAGCGTGCGGCGAGCCAAAACCAAGACCCGTACAGAAATGTTGAAAAACTCTCTCTATCCACATGTTTAGACAGGGCACAACTAATACTAAATAAACGAAGATAACTGTTGAAAATTAGGGGAAAAAAAGTTTAAAACACTAAAATATGACAACAACACACAGAGCAGCCACAACATGCTGAAGCAGGCTTATGTCTGCGCATTATATAACGTTCTCAGATTGGCTACTTTTAAACCTCCTGCCTCTAAGTACAGAGGTAGTTTACTATCTCAAGACGCACTTTCTATATTTATACAGTTATATTTTATATGTAAAAGTAGCTGAACTAACGTTTAAAAAGTTACAAAATGATATTTAAAATGATATATGTGTATATACTATAGATAGTCACAGATAAGTGGAGGATATTTACAGTTTCCATGTTATTGTGGGGATTTCCACATACCATTATCAGTTAGGTTCTCAGAAAAAATCCACGGTAGACTGAATCCGCAACTGCTGATCCGCATAAAAGTGGGGGGGGGGTTACTGTATATTTAAAATGTGGCCATGCAAAGGTGACACATTTTTTTCCAATCTTAAACTGAATTGGAATTATACTAAAAAAAAAAAAACAAAGGACAAAGAAAAGGGCATGTTATTGTCACTTTTTACTTAGAAAATCTATCGGGCTTTCATTAAATTAGTCAAAAAAAAACCATAATGACATAATGGACTGATGTCTAATCAGCTACAGTTTATGCGTACTAACTATAATTTATCATAATAACTTGATAAAATATCATACTGTAGAGAAATTTATGGCTGTCCACAGAAGGTTATTTACTTTCTCAGTTACAACATATTTCTATAATGAATCTTATGCATGAGAAGAGGGCTCGGGGAACAAGGCGCAGATGCAGGGTTCCATGTTTCTCTTTACTTTACATAAATACAGGACAGCTGACAGAGAACGTGAATTTGAGCACTATGACCATAGACATTAATTTTCAAAATAAGTGTCTTACATAACACAAATTAAACAATGGTGGCCTGTAGCGGCCACAGACCAGTAATGTCACACTGCTACACGTCAACCACACAATTTGATGGCACCCTCACTCAAACTGAACAGCTTATGATTTTATGATTTTTCAAATTTAGGGCATTTCCAAAGAGACTGCCAACATGTTACTCACTCCCAGTTGTTGAAAAGACAGACTGAAAAGCATGGTGGGTGGAAGAAAGGTGTTTTTGCAGTAGGTGAATCAACAACAAACAATGGCTTTTCTGCTCACTCATGTGGCCTTTGGATTGAGAGAAAGTGTTTTCCACTAGAGTTCTGGTGACCTACATTTCTCATAACAATTTAAGTGTCAGTGGGCGTATGCATGCAACTGTATGTTTGTGCATGAGTGTGTGTAAGTGTGTGCACTCCATAAACTCTTCACCTTCCCCATGGAGAACACTGATGTTGACTCATTTTGACATGATTACACGTTTCACTAATAACCTCGCAGAACTTTTAGATTAGGATAATGGCCACAGGAATGCTGTGCAATATAATAATATTTAAGCAATTATGTGATAAATATGGCCACATTATGTGATAAACATAGCCATGGTGTCATGCCTCGTTCAAAGAGAGCATAATGAGTCTGGTGTAATTGGACTGAGTGAAGTGTTAAATAAAAATCACTGTATTCAGTTTTTCATACAATTGTTTTTAAATCTGCCAGTACTAGGAATGGATGTGGAGAACTAAATTGGTACTGTTTCTTGACTGGTTGATTCTGAAATATGAATGTGGACAAGTGGTGCTGCTTTTGGTATTTATGAAGTATTAACGCATTTTAACATAGCTGGCTTTTTCGAATGGTTTATGCTAGACTGGATCATTTGTAGCGATTTCTCCTCCCTCACCATAAATATACAAGAGACTAAGGGAACAATTTAGCTGGTTATTTCTTCCAAACAGTAATAATGAAACATCTGTCGAATCTTTCCACATTGTTTTCATGTGATGTCTTTTTTTTTCACTTGCATCAATAAGAACATTGATAAGTATCAGTCTCAGTAAGCAGCATCAGTATCAACATCAACATCAGGAATTTCCTAATTCTTAGGCCCTGTCTTCAGGCCCTGTCTTTATTCTTGAGATGATTATTAACTTTGTCTCTTTTTTGTCTCCAAACATTTACTTTATCTAGAAATGTACTGTCCAATCTCTCTCCTGTCCATTTCCTTCATGCTTTTATGCTTTTTCCCAGTGTGACCACTGCCTTTCTCCTTGTCTGAGGTGCTGGCATATGAAAACAATTCAGGTCCTGACCCATCACTGCTGTTTATCGCTATAACACCCCAGGCCCTGAGGTAGATGCTTTGGCTGGACTCCCCTGCTGTCTGAGCCAAGTTGTCCAGATGCATGATAGACACAGATAATCACAGCCACTCCTTTTCAAACTTCTCTTCCTCTCTCCTTCTTCCCCCTCTCTAGTGCTGTGGTGGTGCTGTTGATTATGAGCTCATGTCCATTGGGTCAAGAGGTGTTCGCAGAGCACGTTTATTTTTCTCAAACAAAGCCTGGAGATTCCGCCCACACCAGCAGGCCTCCTGCTGGAATGCGTTCCCCTCAGGGACGTTGATGAAACTGATTTATTATTGTACTTTCCTCTGAGCCCCCCAAAAACTGGGTGGTAGGTTTGTTTGAACTTGCAACGCAGGCATTTTTGATTGTGTTTTTTGCCTCATTTGCTTACCATGCAGGTTTGAACGGACGGGTTCTGCATTAGCACTTGTAGTCCAACATGGACTGGGAGCATGCAGCTTTTACTGGAGTGCCGAGTGTGCAGTTTGTGGGTGGCAGCATCTGTTGCAGCATCCCTAGAGTGATAGATTGTGCATGTCTCTCCTTCAGTGACAATTGAGCTGCCTAGTTTCAGCTGAGGCTGTGGTGCAATTAAAGTAACTTAAGACTACATCTTAACTACAACTTAAGTTATTGTACGAGCGAAAACTGTGGTGGAGAGGTAGAAGAGTTAAGTGTTAGGGCCTTGACTTACCACACTGACATCAGAGTGTTTTTTTAGCACTTTACCCCTGGCATTTGTGGGTATTTTAGGTATTTTAAAACAGGCTACAGATTGCTGTAGGTGTGGTTCTGTTGCTATTGCTTCATGTTATACTGTGTTTCGAGTGGTTAACAAGTGGTCATAAACCTGTAGAGGATAACTTCTTGGGCGATGTTACACTTTTGCAGATAGGCTAAATGAAGAGTGATTACAATAAAATACAAAACAATTCCTCTAGGATGCCATGAATTAGTTCCACACGGCTGATATTGTTTTTACTGTAAATCTGCTGCTGCTTTAATGGTTTCAGTGCATGTATGCTGACCCTCACCGGAAACAACACTCTCAATCAGTATTTTTTTTATTTTTATTATCATTCAAATAAAGCCTTTGACTTAACCCTCCATGTTTCTTTCTCTTTTTTTTCAAAAGGTTTTTATATCCCTAGCCTGGATGAAGGGAAAAACCGCATACCATTGGATGTCAGTAATCTGTGTTCAAATTTAAAAAAGGAAATTAGTATCTCACGAAGACAAATCATCTGGCCTAGTCAGTTTGCATGCTTTGCTTCCATCTGTTTCTCTTCTCAGGTACTCATTCACTAAACTAATTTGATCAGCCAGTTAGAGACAGCTGATGACACTTCTGGCTAGTGTCATGCTATGCAAGACACACTACAAAAACAAGGGTTGATGCTCAACCCCAGACACAATGCTTACCCAACTGATATGTTAGAGCACTGACAAGCAGTTACATAGCATAGTGGATAACACCATTACTCAACAAAATGAAGACTGGAGTTTTGATTTTTCATTCGGGCATGAAAACCAGTGCTATATGGTTATTTAGCCCAATATTTTTGGCAAAAAAATGTCTGGTGTAGGTGTGAGCCTTTTGTTTTAAAATATTAAATATCTTGATGTAGTCTGGGTATTGCTTCAGAAAAGCAGCCTGCTTGCACAAGTCAAAGGGCGGGTCTTTGTTTCCATGTGTATCTGTAACAGGGGGTTGGGTTACGAAGGCCGGATGATCACATCCTATAGAGACCACTGGGACGTTCTGAGGTCCAAATCTGTTCCAAGTTACAAGCCCGCTAACCCGTCATCGTTCCTGCCTATAACTCATACTCTCCACTGACAGCAATAGAGACACTCTATGGAATATAATGTTACAGGGAACCATGCATCTTGATCGTTCTCCTTTCAGACCAGAAAGCACCAGAGAGGCAGAAAGGTAGACAGGCTTATCCAAAATAAAGTGTGCCTTAAATCTACATTAGTAATAGTCATCATGTTTCTACATAGACAGTTGTTTTTATTCGTGTTGTCATTCTGTGGTCGTTATGTGACAGCAGGTGATATAATTGACCTGTTGTTGTGACATTCATAGACAGTTGTATAGTCTGGTGTCTTATGACCTCTAGCCTTGATCTTTGACCATCAGCGATGGAGCTGTTGATGACTGAGCTGAATGTGCTGCTCAAGCTGCTGGACCATGAGACCCTGAGTTCTGCTGCTGAGGAGAAGAAGTGTGCCGTGAGGAACCTGTTGAAACAGCTGCAGCCCTCAGGTGGTTCTTTGTGATTTAATCATTTTTAAAAGTCATTGTTTACAATTACAAAGTGTCTTAAGACACAATGCATTTGCATATTTCACAGTAAAGTCTTTCATTTTTCGTATTGTTTTAAAATGGTTAGGTCCAATTGTAGGTTTGTCTTGAGAAAAGAAAACTGACATAAAATTAAATAAAAACATGAATATAAGCAACTTCCTGATTACAGTTGCATTCGGTTCAGTTGTGACAGCTATAGCCTCAACTCAATCTAAAAATGTTCCTACTGGAATGGAAATATTCCTTCTTAGGTTCTTAGGTCATTTCCACTCTATAAAGATGTCATGAAACTAGTTTAGAAAACTTTAATTGTCTTTTTTTAACCCAAGCCTATTTTTTTTAGCTGCTGGAAAAGAATACATGTACATGAACACGTCTGTTTACAGAAATGGCACTAGCTTTGTGGAATCTCTCTTTGAGAAGTTTGGTGAGTAAGAGCAGCTTTGCCAGGCTTCACACAGCACATCCCATTGTTGCTGATAATTAAGCTCAATAAAAGTCTTTCCATATCGCTTCCACAGATTGCGACCTTGGTGACCTGAAAGTTGAGGTAGAAGAGCAGAACAAAGACCCCAGACAAACAGACAAAACATCTACATCTAAACCTGTAAGGAAACTTCTTCTCATAAATATGAACTTTCCTTAATATTTGAGCAGCGAGCGTCAGGCTTGAGTGAAATATAAACCCTGGTGTCCGTTTATAATAAGGGTGGTGCTGTGTCAGGGTGAGGTATGGCAGGATGATTAATCACCCTGCACTAGAGCTTCTTTCCAGATGCAAAGCAGAGTCAGGGCCAGCTAGCCATCTTTAAGTCACCATCCCATGTCCAGTAACCCCTGTGGCCAGTTCCCTGATGGGCCAAGATGACTTAATGAGTTAAAAAGCTCTTCCAGGTTTTCCATACACATTTCTGTGCAGAGGCTTATCCTTGACAAGTGCCTGTATTCTAACAGTGCTCATTTCTGGAGACTGATACTGTTTTGCTTATTCATGAAGCATGTGGGTTTCCATTTTGATTTGCTGTAGGGGTCATATATCAGTTATTGAGCTGACTTTGCCATAGTGGTTGCCCCCATTGCAGGGATTAGTATAGAAACGCTGATATTTATTATGAGGATGGTTATGATTATAAGGATGATTTTTTAATTTTTTTTTTCTTACCAGAGGACACCAGACTCCCCTCCACCCCTGCCCAACACCCCTCCTCCAGAGGATTACTATGAGGAGGCTGTGCCACTCAGCCCAGGCACTGTCCCAGAGTACATTACTAGCCGCGGTGAGTTTCTCCACAACTGCTGCTCTACTGAATATGTTTTAGCTTGGCACCCATACTTGAACTGTGTTGAATGTTGTTGTATATATCAATGTGCACAATGTGCACAAAATTTTGCACGTTGCTTTTTGTGACTATTATTTGGTATGTGGCCTTTATCTTGCTGGCCTCTAGGTAGCTCCAGTCCTCCCAACTCCATTGAGGATGGGTATTATGAAGATGCAGACAACTACCCCACTACCTGCATTAATGGGCAGCGTAAAAACTCCTGTAAGTTGGGAGCATAGCTGCACAGCATAAATGCTTTATTTACATAATTATTAGAGCTTTTTGAAGGGTATAAATTATGAATAGTTTAGATTGGCCCACTTGGAGATTCTGAGTTCAATCTTGGAAAGACCCTCCCAGCTTACCAACATGTTATCTTTTGGCTGACGTAACACAATTGGCAGCTAGCGTTCTGAGCATTTTACATTGTATATATGTAAGATTGTACATGTTAGTGGTAGATCGATAAAACATGGGATTGCTTCAAATGCTTTGGAGGAGTATTGTAATATGCTTAGCAGCATCATCTGATAGGGGAGACCCACCTAAAGGGTAGAAATTACATTGAGTAAAATGTGGTAAATTGTTGGGGGTTTTTTTATTGGATTGAAATAATTTGGTTATTTTCTTATCTTGATGCCCAGATAATGATTCAGATGCGCTGAGTAGCTCTTACGAATCATATGATGAGGAAGAGGAAGAGAAAAGTCAGCGTTTAACTCACCAGTGGCCCTCAGAGGAGAACTCCATGGCCCCGGTAAAGGACTGCCGCATATGTGCCTTCCTACTGAAGAAGAAGCGCTTTGGCCAGTGGGCCAAGCAGCTGACTGTGATTCGTGAGAACAGACTGCAGGTGACGCATGTTCAGCCTTCTCAGTTTCTTGAGACAACAGTGAAACAAAGTCAGTACTTAAGCTAAATGGCTTGGCACGCAGAACTATTACAAGAACTAATTCACTAGTTGTCTATACGCACGTATTCAGCTTATTCCCACCTTAGACTAATTTACCATATAAGCAACTAAATGCAACAAGATGTGTTTATGTGTGTTTCTGTTTAGAACAAAGACTTCACATTTGTGTAACTGCTATCCGGTATCCATGTGGATATACAATCTAAGCAGCTCTGCCAGTATATTTAGTGAGGTGACAGGATATAGATCAGGTAACACCAAAGAATGCTGATCTACTGCAACACAATAATAAAATGATAACAAAACGTTAGCTAGCAAATAATAGGAAGTGGATATATCGAAATATGAATTTTGATCCACTACATGTTTGTAGTGATTTTGTCATCCTTCTAAATTAGCTAATTTTTAGTTTATCACAGTATTGTCTTGTCTTGTCTTGTTTATGTTACCAGCATTTTTATATGGGACTTTCACACTATACATATGTGCTTTGGATAATAAGATGTAATTTTGGTGTGTAGATGGATGTTCACGTAGGATTTGTTAAGTTAAATTTTTAATGCAGGCCTTGGTTTTACAAGTTCTGACTGAGGGAATTTACACCCTATACCCATTTGTGTTTCATTACCTACCAAATCAAATCAATTTAGAAGCAAACTTAATGCAAAAGACATCTAGCTTATTTAAAGAATAGGGAGCATTGAGATTTGTTTGAGAACTGAATTGTTTGACAAATAGTACAACAATGTTTTTCTGTAATGATTGGTTTAATGGACTGATGCTTGTTCATATGCAGTTACTACACACATTTTTCATAGCCTGATTAAAATCTATCTTTTCACATTCTACTGTTTGTGTCCTAGAAGCACTTAAAATACTTGGAAAAAACATCTAGTTATTGTCACATATCTGGCTCGGGAGAGTGAGGCGAGGCACAAGATTCCAAGATGAGTTTTTATTACAAAAAGACAGACTCTACACAGAGCTATAAAACAAAATGAGGCACAAACACACTTATCAGACATATCAGATACAAGAGGAATGGGTATCGAGGGGCTAAATGTGAGGGATAGCCAGCCCCTAATACAACCTCTCTGTGAACTTAAATACATCCTAGAACTGGACAGAAACCAATCACAGACAGAAATCAATGTTATTCAAACTAAAACCCCTGACTTAGCGACTCTGAATGCACATGGTTCAAAAAGTCTCTAGTACTAAACCTAACCGGCAGCGGCCTCTATTGGCCGCTTATTGAGACGTAACAGTATCCCCCCCTTAAGGCGCCACTCCCGAAGTGCCAACATTCCACCCAATGACCGCACTCTCAAAAAACCTTACACTAAGAAAAACAAGATCAAAACCCCAAGTTGCTCCAGAGAGACTGTCCCCTGTAGTTAGGGAATGGAAGATGCTTTGGATAAAAGCGTCTGACAAATGCTATGAATGTAAATGTAAATAAATGCAGGCAAGAGGACCTGCCATGAAACCCTCCATGCTCCATGTGAGCGGAAGCCCGCACCTTCTCACCCACTGTCTCTGCACTGGCTGGGTGCTAGCTCTCGCTCTCTCCTGGAATACCGGTGAGGGCTACCTTCCCAATGGGGAATCCGAGCTGGTTAGTCTGTCACATCTCTGGCTCAGGGGAGTGAGGCAAGGTACAAGATACAGATTCCAGACTCTACACAGAACTATTGAGGCATGATGGCCTTGAACACTAAATATTTTCATAACGTCAGAGACAAGAGGAACGGGTATACTTGAGGGATAACCAGCCCCTAATACAACCATTCTGTGAACTTAAATACATCCCAGACCCGGACAGAAACCAATCACAGACAGACCTCAGTGTAACTCAACCTAAAACACGTGACTTGGTGACATGGTTCCAAAATAAAAAAGCTAGTTCTAAACTTAACTGGCCAAAGCTAGTTCTAAACTTAGCCTCTACTGGCCGCTGACAGAGACAAAACAGTTATGTAATCACCATCATGGTGTTAAATTGGCTACCTCTACTTTTAGCACTTCATTAACTAGTCATAAACTAAACTTTGTTTTCATTTTTCAGTGCTACAAAAGCTCCAAAGACCAGTCACCCTACATGGACCTGCCCCTCAACATGTGTAATGTCATCTACGTGCCCAAGGATGGGCGGAAGAAGAAGCATGAGCTGCGCTTTTCCCTACCTGGAGGAGAGGCCCTTGTGCTGGCTGTCCAGAGCAAGGAGCAGGCTGAGAAATGGCTCCGGGTAAACATTATGAAGGACTTTTCAGGTCATGCAACCAGAGCCCTGTGACCATCCATTACATGCACAGCTTAATAGATGTGTCCTGAGTGCAGGCCAGAGACAATATTGCACAAGAGAAGAATTCCTTCAGTCGAGGCACCCCAAGTGTAGCTGACAGTTCATGCACTGTGGCCTGCTGATGTGTAATTTTTCTCTGCATGGTTTTAGGTGGTGCGTGAAATAAGCAGCACAGGGAATGGACTGGACAGCTCGACATCTCCCACAATCCCCAGAAAGATAGAGCTGGTCAAGGTGAGGGCCCAGTGAACCTTAACGTAGCTCAAAAAGGGTCTTACAGATGCAGTACAATTCATCCCTACTCTTTGATTGTGATCCCACTGAAAGCATAACATGGATAACATTGTGGTGATCTCACTGAAACATTTTGCTTTCTGATTCCACAACATCTATCCACTTTTTGCTGTGTAATTCTCTGTGAAGTTAAGGCGGTACACATACACTGTATTGCCAAAAGTATTCACTCATCCATCAAAATAATTAAATGCAGTCACTTTCATGGCCACAGGTGTATAACTTCAAACACCTATGCATGCAGTCTGCTTCTACAAACATATGTTAAAGACTGGGTCGCTTTCAGGAGCTCAGTGAATTCCAGTGTGGTACTGTGATAGAATGACATCTGTTCAGTTGTGAAATTTCCTTGCTACTAAATATTCCACAGTCAGCTGTCAGTGGTATTATGACAACGTGGAAGCGATTGGGAATGACAGCAACTCAGCTGAGGCGCAGAGTGTGCAGACCTTCTGGAGAGTCAACCGCTACAAACCTCCAAACTTCATGTGGCCTTCAGATTAGCTGAAGAACAGTGTGGAGAGATTCATGGAATGGGTTTCCATGACCAAGCAGCTGGATTCAAGCCATACATCACCAAGTGCAATGCAAAGTGTTAAATCACACTGCCACTGGATTCTAGAGCAGTAAAGGTGCGTTCTCTGGCAATCTGATGGATGAATCTGAAGTTTGGTGGAGGGGGGCTTATGATGTGGGATTGGTTTTAGGAGCTGGGCTTGGCCCCTTAGTCCCAGTGAAAGGAACTCTAAATGCTTCAGCATATCAAGAGATTTTGGACAATTTCATGCTCCCAACTTTTTGGAAACTTCCTGTTCCAACAAGACTCATGGATTAAAGTTTTCTGTCACTACGACGGATTTCCGTCAATGGAGAGCACTAAAGCTCAATTTTGAGATTGATGCACATTTTTTCCCCTAGCATTTAGTGCCATATCAGTCTCGAAGGCTTTTAATGTCCCAAAACAAAAACTAGATCATGGAGAAGCATGTTCGCGCTTCTGTTAAAGGAAGGTACAGATTAGAAAAATGTTTTGATCTCGCAGGAAATTGCTTTATAAAGGCAGAAATGCCATCAAACGGGCTCGTATGGGGATCAAACCCAGCGATGGACTGGCCATCGGGTATACCGGGCCAATGGTAATTTTGGACCAGCGCAGAATCCCGTTACCAACCCCCTGCCCACGCCCCCACCCCCGCCCCCACAGAACGACAGCGAGAGGAATCCCTTCAGAAGGCCCACGACGCGGAGCATTTGGTAAAAAAAAAAAAAGAATTTCTGTCAGATAATATTTTTAGTTTCAAACCAAGCAAGGTCTGTAAAGACATGGATGAGCGAGTTTGGTGTGGAAGAACTTGACTGGCCTGACCTCGAATCGATAGAACACCTTTGGGATGAATTAGAGTGGAGACTGCGAGCCAGGCCTTCTCATCCAACATCAGTGTCTGAACTCACAAATGTGCTTCTGGAAGAAAGGTCAAAAAGTCCCATGAACACACTCCTAAACCTTGTGGAGAGCTTGCCCAGAACAGTTGTTATAGCTGCAAAGAGTGGGCCGATGTCATATTAAACCCTATGAATTAAGAATGGGATGTCACTTAAGCTCATATGCATGTAAAGGCAGGTAAGCGAATACTTTTGGCAATAAAGTGTACTTTCAGGGTGGACGGGAGGCTGACTGCCCAGACCATGCTTTGATTAATAGGTGTCACAATAAGAGCAATGAATAGGTCTTTGGCTGATGTAAGTAACCTGTAAAAAACCTGTCAAAGCCTTTAAAACTTTCAAATAGCCACTATGTGCAAACTTACATGAATCGGATCAGGATCACTAGGAATCTTTAATCTTTACTCTAGAATTGAGAACGTCTGGGCTACATCCTCCATTCTGATTTTGACAAGTTTCTGTCCTGTAGAGACTGTCTGCTGACTCGGACGGTGTTCCTGGTGGAGAGAGTGTTCGAGACAGTCGAGAAAATGGTGAGTTTTCTTCCTCTCTCTCAATTTTCACTGATAGTTCACTTCTATCCAGTGTCAGCTGCTAGTCTTTGAAACAGGGGAAGCTCATATTAGTTAATTCTGGGTTTCATCAAGAGGCCAACAGTATATTTTCTTTGTCACAACACTTCCAGTCAGCCAGTTCACCTTGTCCTGCCCTGCTGTTTACTTCTGAATCTCTCCTCGTAAGGAAGACAATGATACTAGCACCGTCTCCCATTATGCACAGCTTGGTAGCCAGCTACCTTCCCCTTCCACAAGCTGCTTTAATTATATAAATGAACTAACTTTACAATGCTGAAACAAGGAGCAAAGTCAATATTTTTTTTTTATTTAAAGAATGGTTTATATAAACAAAAATGGTTTATATCAGCAGTTTGTCATACAATTTCACCTGTAAATCCGCATGGGACTGAACTCCAATTGCTGTAGCGCTGGTGTCAGTGTTGCCAGATTTCAAATGTTGACGTATTGTACCAGCAGCTTAAAAATTGCTCAAAAAATCTGCTTCAATAACACATATTATCATAGATTGTGTATATTATAGTGCATAATGCAACTTTCTGCAGAGATTATGTTATTGACTTCTGTGCTGGGATCAAACGCTTCTTTTTCTTCTGATGTTTTTTAGACATGATTTTTCAGAACTATGATCTCTGCTACCATTCGCACGTAGCAAGAGCGACAAAAATCTTTACTGTTAGTGCTAGTTACAGGCTTAACCATCTGCAAGTCTGTAATTTCTGTAAGTCAGATGGCCATGTTGCATATGCTTACTCTTTGCGCCTTCTGTAACTGCAACTCCGCCATGCAAATCCAGGCCTAAACCACTTATCATTTACTTTGTGCGCCACCACATGTTACATTGTGCATTGATTGGCTGTAAAGTCACGTGAGACTGCGCATAATTAAGCCAAGTATGTCTGCACAGCTGGATGAAAACAGATCTGTACCATGTCATGCAAATGAAATGACATATCCATAAAATGAAGGGCTAACATTATCGTACATTATGGGATTTTTGGAATTATTGATCGTACAGAGGGTACAATTATCGTAAAAATACAAAAACTAGTCATTAAGTTGAACGAATTCTAGCGCACTTTTATTAAAACCAATACGACAGTGCATATAAATAAGAGCATTTTACTTTCTGACATAGTAGAGGAAGCAGAGCTTCTCTTTTAGTTTTAGAACAGCCGCCATTGCTTCTACCCCTTTCACACTCCCTGAGGACTAATGCCTATGTGTTCACATAATTAGGTTGAAATACTTTATTTAGCTTCATAAAAGCCTCATTCCACCTTTAAATTTCATCAAAGACAGACATTGCTGAGCTGGATGTCTATGTGTGTGGGTGTGTCCTTATTTTGCACAGTAAAAGTCCTTCGTACTGTCTTTGGCCTACTTTTCCTATAGACATTTTCCCTGACACCCTCATGGGGTTTGTCACTTTTAATATCAAGAACAGGGCCAGATTAAGATCATCTGGTAACCCTGGACATTGAAATCATGATGCCCTTCCCAAAATATCTTCAGAATTAGCTAAATCCTTTCTACAGTTATGCAGGCACCTTGTTACGGTGGGTCACTCTTCAGGTAAGGCCTCGTCATTTGGGTATTCTGATACCTCTAAAAGACAATTTACAGGGGTCATGAGTATATCGCCTAATAACTGAGTTGTTGTTCTGTGATGGCAAATAGCACCCCAAAAAGTTTTCAGATGTACTAAAGTTATACTATTATCCACAATACACATTTAAACTCAGAAGACTTGTAGGTTCTTTGGTCATTCTGCACAGATTTCCGCGTAAAACGATCCGTTTCGTTAAAAAAAAAAAAATCCGGTTCCGCATAAAACTGTATATATTTTTCTATAAAATAATTATTGACAATTACATTGCATTTTATTCATGTCTTGCACTTTACATTAGGGCTGGGCGATATGGCTGAAAACTGTATCACAATATCAGTGTTTCATATCTGTCGATATCAATAATTATTGATATTTTTTATGACCCATTTAAAATAAGGACCAGGAGAAAAATATTTTACAATTAAACATTTTTATTTTAAACTTAACCATCCTCTGATCATAATCCCCTCAGTTTTTAAGAAACCCCAAGCATATTTTGATGTGTTTTGCATTACTTTGTTTAATAGTGTTGGGAAGTTCGGCTCTTTTCAGAGAGCCAGCTCTTGTGGCTCGAATCCCAAAGAAGAACCGGTTCTTTCGGCTCCCAAACGGCTCATAGTTTAGCACCATCTGTAGCCTCGTATTTTAGCCTAACTTGGCAAATATGAATGCTTTATATGTGTTATAATTTTAACACTGCAAACAAATCCACAGAACAAAACTCGGTAACCAAACAGTATGTCCACAGTGCAGGCTGCCATTCAGAAAAATCAAATGCCTCAGATTAGATGGGCTGATAAGGTTTCTCCTCTCAGTTAGTATCTGCGGACAGACGGACCTGACTGTCACAGTAGGGTATTACATGCGCAGAGCTGGTGCGCACTGGCCAGCCGCTGGAAGAGGCTGAAAACACACACCAACATACACCAAATTACACTCAGGTCACTCATTTTATATCAAATTTCAAGCAAGTATATGAAAATTGTACAAACAGTTTACAACAGACTCACTCTGGCTGGGATCGGTGCTTTATGTGGGCTAGCTCCATGCGCTCCCCGTGTTCTTTGTCCTGCGTAAACACGTTTGTATCGTCTTCTAGTGGAAAACACAGCTTCAGTGCCTCACAGATGCTCATTCTGGGTTTTAGACTCGTTTTCGCTGAGTTATATTTGATTTTAGAAGTAAAAAACACTGATAAACAGCTCCTCCATCTCTCCAGTGTGCCTCTTCTCGCAGAGTAAACACTGACCTCCCCTGCCCCCCTCCCGCCCTCTCTCTTGCCGCTAGTGGTATTTTTCCATATTTTAAAAATTCTTATAACATTACTTCTATGCGACACAGGAAGTCCAGACAAGGCTCGGGATGACATTTGAAGCTTTGTGATTCACAAAAAAATGGCACATAAAAGCAGTTGTTTTTCTGTGTTACGACCATTTATGACAGCTGCGTTTCCGGCACGGAACCAAACTAGCAACCAAACAAGCTTCGCAACCTCTGTTTTTTTCCGACGAAGAATAAAAAAGATCAAACGTTTTATCGATTTTTTTATTGATATCGATCACGTGTCTATCGTGATACATATCGTTATCGGTTTATCGCCTAGCCCTACTTCACATAGCAAATATCACAATATCCTTAAACACACTGTAATCCAGCGTAAGCATTGCAACTGTAATTTTTTTTATATAGGTAAGCCCAAGCGGGGTGCTCTGTCAGAGCTGACGGGCACAATGAGCAGAGCAGCAGGGTTTAAAATTACCAGGATTATCAGTTTCTCTAAAAGAAAACCCACTCTGCCTGGAGAATCTCGAAGCTCATTATTTGATGAGGACCCTCGGTGTGGTAAGAGTTGTTTGTGTTTGTTGCACAATTACTATCCTATCACACACAGACTCTCTTTTTTCATACTGCTTGTTTGAAGTTGGATCATAAGAGTTCAGAGATCTTTACAGTACAGAGTCCACTACTTCTAATAACTACCTGTGGCCACATACAGTTGCTGACCTTTTTTATTAGACAAATCTAATCTGTTTCTGACCATTTCTGACCACATGATCACTGTTTACCCAGATATTTATACTTGGTGTAAAATAACAGCAGCAGCACAGTGCTGGATACACTCATACCAGCACAAAACACACTGCAGTACCACTAACGTGTTGGTATTACTACTGTGCTAAGAGTGGTCCACCAGCTGAATCATATCTGGTCCTATGGTGGTCTGTTCATATTAATGTATGAGGAGCGAGTCAAGTTGGCTTTTATTGTTATTTCATCTGAAAACACAGAACACAGTGAAACAAAACAAAATCCTGTATTCAATACCAAATAACCACAATACCAGTGCAAATGCCAAGAACCCATACCTTGTGTTTATGCACATGTTCTCTTGCAGGTTATCTGAGCGTTCTGGTGCATCGGTGCTGGAAGGAGCAGTGGTGCAGAGTGAGTTCTGGTTCCATGCATCTCCACCAAGAGAAGGGTGTTCACTGGAGCCCCCACACCACCATTGCCCTACGTGGGTGTGAGATAGTCCCAGGCCTTGGGCCTAGGCATCCTTTTGCACTAAGGATACTCAGAGGAGGCACTGAGGTGGCAGCATTAGAGGTACAGATAGGAGACCAAGATGGTTAAATACTGCCATTGGAACTGTTTATGAATAACTTTTAGTCACTTTCAATTAGCTGTAAAATACTGATGTTTTAAATACACACATATGACAACACATCAGTAAATTTCTGAATACTTCGGGCGTTGGTCTGCTTTGCAGACAAGATATTGAGAATGAATGTGATGTTGTTGGAATGACCTTGGCCATCTTTTACCAAGATGTAAGCGTAAATACGTAGTATGTGCTTTCTTTTAACCACATAAAACCATCAGTGCATCTTTGTGTGTGTCAGGCAAGCTGCTCTGAAGAGATGGGTCGCTGGCTGGGAGTTCTGTTGGCAGAGACAGGATCTTCTGCTGACCCGGAATCCCTGCACTATGACTATGTGGACGTGGAAACCATCGCCAACATCCGTACAGCTGCCCGACACTCCTTCCTGTGAGTGAGCGAGAACAGGTTAAATGAAACCAATGCACTTGGGTTTGACTCGGTCATTCAATGTTTTCCTCTCTCATGCCGTTCATTTTCTCTTTCCTATTTAGATGGGCAACCTCCACAGATTCAAGGACATATGATGAGGTTCCTCATGAGGAAACAGAGGTTTGTAGAGACCACAGTCAGACATCCATGGATACAAACACATTCCCAGCAAAAGCCCTTGCTCAGCTCTGTTGTCAGAGACACATTGCTCTTCCTTAGATCCAGTATTGGGCATAATCCTCCTAGGCAGTGGATTCTCTTTTAAGTGTGGGTATGTGTTTTAGCATTTAAGGATCACATCATCTGTAGTATGTGCAGCTGTTTAAGATTGTCACAGTATCACCCCTTTTTTCATACATCAAAACATAAAATACCATAATTTTGCCCTTTACTTGTGTGTATATGTGTATTTATTTAAAAAAATAAGCAGTGTATGATCGCACTACATGTAGAGAGTAAGCAGATGAGAGGCCAGGGGAGCTTGTTAACCCCCTGCTGAACTCCTTTCTGGCTTAGAAAGACTCCACCGCAGCGCATTATGTAGACCATGCTGCCTGATGCTTTTTGTCAAGCTGTAACACAGTGGTCCATACATGTGTTTTTATCAACCTGATTTTCCTCTAGCAGGCAAGATTTTTAATCAACAGATTATATTATATAAGTCTGTTTATCAAACGTTTTTATTTCCGAGCCCACCTTTTAACAGCATACATCAATAAGTGTCACAGCGGGCTTGCTCGGGGAGTGAGGCTAGGCGCAATTGCAGACTCTACATACATAACACAAAAGGGAACGAGGGCCTAAAACACAAAGAATACTTAAACAGAGGATACAAAAGGACAGAGTAGCGTGATGATTGACCAGCCCTGAATGCACACATCTTGGAACTTAAATACAAATCATACTCAGACATAAACCACTCATCTAACACAATCACTTAAACTAAAGAAACACCAGCTGTGACTAATACTAGGACAAGAGACTGTAATATAATTTCAAAATAAGAGTCCCACATACCAAACTACAACATGACATTAAAAGCATTTGATGATGATGATGGTATTGTGAATGAAAATTGAATGCGGCAAAATACTTCCAAAATGTTAGGATATTGCTTTTAACGGAATTTGGATTTTTTTCTTGTGTAATTTGTGTGACAGCAGAAAACACACATTACTGATGAAAACATTACTCACTTTTGATGAAAAAAAAGCAAGGTGTTTCAAACATTTGACGGAAATCTTCTGTTTCTTGGTTCCTCTGTAAAGCAGGTGAATAAGCAGCAGAAGGATAGTTCTCTGGTGAAGCGGCGCTCTGTCAGCAGTGACAGAAGCACGACCAAGCCTCCTATGACCCTAAAGCGCCATGGCTCCAGTAAGTCACACCATACAAAATAGATGTTGCTGTGAAATGAAAAAAAAATGTTTTATATAAATGTTTTTATATATATTCTGAACTCTTTAGAATTTTTCCTATTTCTGTATAAATATAACCAAAAAATCAAAGAGATGAAAATCAGGTTGGAATGGGCATTGTTTTCTTTAAAGAATTGGCATCTATGATTTTCAAAGCACAGGTTTGTGCAAGTGTATCATGAATGTATGATGGCACAAACAAAAGAGATTTCTGAATAGTTTTCTAAGAGTTGTTGATCAGGCGGGAAAACAAAAGAGTTTGGAAAACAAAAAGAGTTCTCTAAAGAGTTTGGATTCCACCAATCAACAGATTGCATACAAATGGTGGAACCCTTTCCAGAAGTCCTAAATGAACAAAGACACTGCAAGGTGTGTAATTGTACTCAAGGTAACAAAGGAACCCCAGGTAACTTCTAAGCAACTAAAAGTGTTGACAATGAATTCTGAATTATAGCAGCAGATTCTAAAGGAAAATGTTAGAACATCAGATATTTGGCAAAAAATAAATAAATAAATAAATAGTTAAGGAATAATAAAGCTAATGATTTGGAATAGCTAAGTCCAAGTCCAGACCTTAACCAGTTGAAGCTGTTCTGTAATAAGGAATGGGCTTAAATTCCTTCAAGCCGATCAGAGTTACGAGAAACATTTAGCTGTACCCATTACTGAACAATGGTGTCACACCAGATACTGAAAGCAAATGTTAATTTACTTTTGCTACCCAATAATAAATACTATAAATACTAATGATAAATACTACTATCATTTTCCTCAGTAAGTAAATTACTATGTAAAATATTTTTGTCACATTTGTGTTCTCTTTATCTTCTTTTAGACTTGTGAGTAGTATAGAAATCTGATGTTTTACGTTATATTTATGTAAATATATAGAAAATTTCAAAAGATTCAGAAACTTCCAAGCACCTTTGTGTATTTTATTCCAAAGATTACCTGTGGCATCTCTGCTATGCATGTTTGTTTCTTAGATTAAACCAGTCCCCATGAGGATTAAAGGGTGTATCAGAGCAAGGAAAACTGTTCAGAACAGGAATACTGTAGACCCAATCAATACACGTTTCTAGAACTGCTTGCTATATTCTTCAGTGAAGAACAGTGAGTCTAAGAGCCAAGTCTCTCACCCTGTAAGTGAAAGATACTAATAGAGGGTGAAAAGAAGTGGTATCTTGGAGCATTTTAACAAGCATACTTGCAGGTCCTCTTTGTCCTCGCCCCTTTTTAGAGCCCGCACAGGCACTTCAAAGGGCTCTCCAGTGTGTCCCAGTTAGACAATGCAACAGGAGCTTTTGAATGTTGCCCTACAGCTCCCTCCACACAGCCTTCTTCTTCTTGCTGTGGGCTTGGTGGAGGTGTTAAGAGCATTGCTACCTTCTTACAGCTCTCTCTGGAACCCGGCCCCTGACTTGCTTCTGCCCTTTATACCTTTCAGACACGAATCAGTATGGGAGGTATGGGAAAACACGGGCCGAGGAGGATGCACGTCGTTACTTGAGAGAGAAAGAGGAGCTGGAGAAGGAGAAAGACAGGATTAGGAACACTCTGGTATCACTGCGCAAGGAAAAGCAAGAAGCCAAAGAGAAGATGAGGGGGGCATTAGGTCAGAACTGCACACAGACCACTCCACTTTCAGGCACAGATCCTTAAACAGAACTGTTCTCCTGTTTGTGTGTGGTTCTTATGTGGCTTTTTAGCTGTCAGAGGCAGTAGATGGAAATAAGAACAGGATATTCCAAACCTTGATACCACATTTTTGTTGAACCACACATTCCATTTCAGCTCTTGAAATTCTTTGAGTTTTTTAGAGCCTGTTTTTAAAGAAAAGGGAAAACAAGCGTCACTTGAAAATGTCTTCCGGTTTTGTCAGATAGTAGAGAGTCCAAAATAAATTGTTTTACAATTGTTATTTGTAAATTATTCAAATGCAATCATTTTATAAGACATAACAGCATTAAACAATTCCTTTTTACATGCTGTTCAACCTATGTAGGAGTTTCTAGGTGCTATTATGGTTCTGGCGCCCATGGCAGTGAGCACCAACAGCAATGAGCTGCTCAGCACACCAATCAATAAGCACTCAGACAGAATGTTTGTGCTTGACTGCCCAAAACTGTTGCAAAACATGAAGCATGCTGATCATTTCAATGTAGTACTTTCATTTACTTTCCAAAATGTAAAGATTCCTGTATGAAAGACTAGATTTTTATTACTACAATTATAACCCCTTTAAGACCATTCACCCCCTTTCAGTAAGGACTGACTTGTGGGTGCCCGCTTGCAGATTTTATTCTGAGATGAATGAATATTAAATGTTTGCTGGTGCAGACAAGCAGAGGGTGGCTCTGGAGGAGCATGTGGCTGAGCTGGAGGAGCGCTGCCGGGTGAAGGAAGGAGAGCGTGTGGACCTGGAGCTCAAACTCACACAGGTTAAGGAGAACCTGAAGAAGTCTCTGGCTGGGGGAGTGCTGGGAGCACCTGTAGAGAGCAAGCCCTTAAGCAAGGTATTAATAGTCTTTTTATAGTTTTAGTGGACTTCTGTCCAGCATAGGTTAGTTTTCCTCCTGTAACACACCAACAGTTAAATAACTTGTGTTGAATAGGAAGACGAGAAGTGGTGAGGTGCATTGGTCAATGGATCTCCAAGCTATTCAGTCATCGTTAAATAGTGATATCGCCCCACATGTTCATGCACTTGTGCTGTGATAAACTGCAATGTAGCGTTTCTACCTAAACCTGTTATTTCCTTAATCAATTCCTTAATTAATGTTATTCAGTTTTCATACCGAATAAATCTGTATCAATCATTTCGTCGTAGAAATGTAAAGTGTGACATGTGTGTTCTTATGGTTATATAACCTGAGTAAATCATACCTGCTTTCGTAGAAAACGCAGAAGACAGATGCACAATATATTGAGTCATTCCTATCAGTCAACTGTGCCTTGGAAATGCGCAAGCACCCCCCGTCCATCTACGTGTCCACAAAGGGAAATGTCATGCAGAAAGCCAAGGTGAACGAACACAATCTTAACACAAGATAAGGGAATTGGTATTTGCAACATTTATCATCTGGGGACAAGACTGAAATAATGTAAAGAGCTCAGTGTATTACATAAACAGTGGAATTGCATTAAAAATATTAAATCCATTTCCAACTAGGTTTTAATGGTCCTCATCAATCAATACGGGCTCATCCTGTCAGGAAACCTGGACCAGTTTCCAAAATTGTTTTTACTGCCATGAAGATAAATGGCTGGCATGTTGGATCCTATTTTTTTTTTACATAGTTGCCAGCATTGTTACTTTTCAAAATGGGTTTGAGCAGCAACGTTGTTCAGGTTGTGCAGCTATGTACCAAATCCAAACTTTGTGACCTTTACTTTCAGGAATGGGAATCGAAGAGGGGGACCTGAAGGAAATGGTGATACATCTTGGACTGTTGGAAGTTCACACGAGAAACCGCAGCTATTCCTCAAGCAAACTGCATCCACAGCTACATTCAATTACACTACTGCTCATCTTATAACGGACACTATGACGTGGACATACAGAATCAGAGCTGTATATCAGCCATCCAGTTTTGGGAGAATGAATTTTAAATAATTCGTTTTCAGACATGACAAAAGGGTATCATGAGTCACACCAACTTCTTGTTTGGATACACAAGACATGTGCAACTATCCAGACCAGTTTGCCTTAATTTGCCCAAGTTTTACCCACCAAGAAATTATGGTGGGATTATGCACAACAGACTTCCAGCAGCAGATGCGAACTCCTTACATTCTACCAATTCAGGTACTCTCATGTGCAAGACGTTAATTTTGCAGGGCATAAGTAAGTTTAGACATGGGGGATAGTGAAAGTGTTGGTGTTGGAGTATGTTAGGCAGTAATGGAAGGTTGTGGAAAGTTGTTTAAGAAGCATAGTGAATATCCAAAGCTGATTATGACCCAGTTTATTTTGTACTTTTGTATCACTTTAAATTGTTGCCCCTTTTAAAAGGGATTATGACTGCTGTTTTGTAAAGTTTCTTACTAATTTGTAATATTTCATGTTTAAAAGAGGCTTTCTTCAGAGACCGGTGCTATTAATATTGTGCCTTAACGGTTTTACACATTTCCTTATTCTTAGCTGGAACAATAACAGCAAATATGATAGCATCTCCTTATTTTAATGAGTCAAATCTTTGTATCTGTTACTTTTTACCCTTCCTCACCCCTACTTGCATATTCACCAAGACTGCCATTTTAAATGTGAGTAACACTTGCACTTTATTGTCTTTTGACATGAAGATTAAGGGACATAAATAAAAGCAAACATTGTCTCCACAGAGTGGCTCTTATAAATATTGGGCAAAAGGTATAGAAGATAGGTTGAGCATGCCTAGATGACTTGGGTTTTGCATCAAGATGCCCAAAGGGAAAGAACAAAGCGACTGGGTATTTGTCCATGGCTGGCGCTTCTATTAAATACTGTTTGACTATTGTCTCAATAGAAACAAGTGACAGCTTCATTTGGGTCTATGGACCATTTAAGCAGAAATGGAAAGCACTCCTTCAGTGACGATGCTTTTTCAGTGCAATATGAAAGAAAACATTTGACGCGACTAAGAATGTCCATGTAGGACCAGACTGTGAGCAAGATCAGTTAATTCATGACTACACAGTGGAATATTGTACCACAGGACTCAATTAGGTGGCAACACAAAGAAAATTGACAGAGGAGGTCCTCCATTAGATTGAAATGAGCAAGTATGTGCATGTTGCACTCCAGGGGAACTCCAGACTTTTTTTTCCCAAACTGTCTTAAATAAATCCTACTATTTAATAAATCAAGCAAATGTGATCCAAAAAGTGAAAATCCAAACAACTTAAAATCTGATCAAAGCTTTATTCTGTTATAATCCTGTTATGGAAAATAAATTCAAAACAATTATTAAAACCAACAGAATATATATAAAAAACCACACTAACTATTTGGCTTAGTCACACTCTGGAGGCAAGTCCACAGTGAGCGCAATGACCGTATCTAGGAATGCTTCCAGTTCTCTGCAGTTCTCTGGAAACAGACCAAACAAAACAGATCATTCACTTGCCCATTCAATTAACCTGCTATCAAGACTTGGATAGAACGGTCAAAATACCTGTTGGCATCTTAAGAGGGGACAATGGCAAACATGGATCCATCTTAAAATCATCCTCAGTTGAAGCCAGGTGCCACTGCCGAGTTCCCAAACCAGCCAACGAGAGTCGGCTGAGGCAGACTTCCTCTGGTACGCTGTAATCTTCAAAATCTGAGGATGGTTCAAAAACATGAGTCAGCCTTGGGTCAACAGAGAGTAAAGTAGTATTTGTGCATTCTATAAATAACCTACCACTTGGGTTGTATGGGTAACATTTCTCTACCTCTGGATACTCTTCGCCAACCAGCTGAGGGGGTACTTTACACTGCTATAACAAATTGAAGAAATACTTTAAATTGATTCATTGCGTGAAATGTAACAATATATTGACAACCAACCTGGGTTCCAAAAGGTTTACTCCCCGCTTCACTTCTCCGAGAGACTGCTGGAGTCGACACCAACTTGTTAACTGTTCCTAAAGCTTTGCGGGCAGACGGAACAGAGACTCCAAGCTTCTTTACATGAAGTGGAGTTTTCAGAGCCTGTTCTATAAAACAACAGACATTTTAATACAGAGTTGTTTTAAAATTGAGGCCTGATGTAGAGACATCCCTCCCCGCCTAGTCAAACACACCTGGCTCAAATAAGGCAACTGCAGTGGCCGTTTGATTTAGGAAGAAAAATCACTCAGCTTACCAGGTGCGGACTGAAGCCTCGGTCGAGACTTGATAGTTGGAGCGCGAAGCCTGCCATTTTCTTGATCAAGGTAAATCACGGCCTCCATGGTCACTCACTGTCTAGCAATGACAAACAATTGCAACCAGTCAGTGCCTTCAACTTTGAAAAATTATTAATTTTTAATAAAAAAATTAATGGTCAGAAAAAAATATTTTTATTTTTAGTCCACTGAATGTAGTGGGTAGGGCTGCACAATATATATCGCAAATTTACAGTCATCGCGATATCAACATGCGCAATATACAGATCACGAAATAATTACACATCGCATTTATTGACTAAACTGCAAGAAATGGTGTTTTTCCAAAACTCTTCACCCAGTGCCACGGAGGAAAGGGGGTGGTGGGTGGTGGGCTGGCGGAAATCACTGGGCAGTTTCTTCCTCTTCTGTGCTGTTCTAGATTGTTCCTTTTGCTATTTTTTCTGACCAAGAACTTACTATAATTTAGATTGTTTAAGATTTAAAATTATTAAAAAAAATTCAGGTTTTTTTTCCAAACAATGTTCAATGGCTCACATGTTTTACTGGAGGCATTAAAATACACTGTTTAAGTAAATTCTTTATTTACTTGTTGGAATGGAAATTTGTTTCTGCATAGTCTGCTAGTCAGTGCCTGAAGACTATATTAGCAGCAAATCCAAAGCAGAAAAAACACACACTATAAAGGCCAAGTTTGTATTTACTTATCGTATGTGATATCGCCATCGCAACACTCAACAGTCACATTTCGCATGTTTTACTCATATCGTATAGCCCTAGTAGTGGGTGACGCGACCAAAACACAATGAAGCAGAACTATGATCTGGTGAATCACTTAACTGACTGGCCATCACTTCGAGTTTTTTCAATCACATAACACGTTCGTCTGACTGTGTAGAGGAACGTTTCGAAAATGACTTAATTAAACTGTAGTTCGGAATGAAGCCACGTAACGGTACTGGCGGCCTGGGGGTTGGGGAGTTACCCCAGCGACAAAAATGGAGGTTTGAATCCAAAGACTACTGCTGCAATACTTGACACCCTTAAGCAAGAGACTGCCCCAACATTGCCCCCTCCCCGGGTGCGGTGTACTTGTCTGCCCGCTGATTCACTTGGTGAATGAGTAAAATCCAGAAAATGAATTTCGTGCTGTTGACACGGTGTTGTGTTGACCTAAGACCAATGGTTCGGACATTTCAAAACAGGGTTATATAAAGCAACCAGCAGACTAAACTAGCCGTTAGCACTTCTGCTACGGCAGCTTGATTTGACTCAAATCCCCTCTGGACGGTTTGTTGGCAGACAGACACACAATTGTCATTAAAGCTTGTCAACTTACCACAAAATGTACAAGAGGGTTCTTTATCCTGGGCCTCGTTTCCGATTGAGAAACTTTCAGTAAATCCTATGCAGCCGAACGACTTTGTTTTGTTTTTTTTTGTTTATTTTGAAGTTTCCCGGTTTTAAAAGGCAACCTGCCCTCTGATTGGCTCCTGCGCTCCCAATCTGTTCCGTAGACGTCCTTCTACGGCATCATGTGGGCGGAAGTGGCTATTGCACGCTTAAAATGAGATGGACGATAAACAAAACAGGACTAAGTAAACAAACAAACAAAAATATAAAGCAAGTAAATTAATTCTTTCGTTTAATTCAATAAATAAAACAAGGCAGCTAAATAAATAAATAAATACATACATACACACACACACATACATATAATAGATAGGCTATACAGATATGCACAAAGTATTCTCTGCTTTACTGTGACATACACTTGTCATTTCTATGTCAGTAGCAATAACATTTCAGGTTTTTCCAAAAACATACATTTAAGAATACATACAATTCTGTAATTTTTAACAATGGAGAGCCATGAAAGCAGTAACATATGTAATGGAAGCCAACAGCAGTGTCATCACTGAATATGCTTGTGTTGTAATCCTTTTTTTTTATGTCTTTAGTGATTTATGTCTTCACTATACATGTTTGTACACATACACTTAAATCGAGTATGGGTCCAGCTGAGCATCACATGGGACTTTAAGACCAGAGTGTTTATTTTAGTTTTGCATCTAGTCCATTCTGTCAATGGGTTCTTTAGGCCATTGTGGACAGGTAAGTCTTGTGTCAGTTCTGTTAAATGAACAGGTAATACAGCCAGTAAAAGATATTGACCATAAGGAAGGCCACAGGGAATAAGGTGCGTGCATGTCTGTCGATGTTGTGGGGATTTTCGACGCTCATCATGGACACTGCCTTGCGTGAAACCTGTTTAACAGAAGACAAGCCACAGCCATTCCCCTGCGTTTTCTCCACTTGCTGATCTCCTTCAGGTTCCACAGTCTGCTCTGTCATCTCTGGCTGGGTTTCTTGACTCAGGCCCTTGCTGGGTGTTGTGGAAGTGACTAACTGAATGGATCCATTGCCATTCGACTCCTCAAACTCCTTCAGAAGCTCCTGAGACAAAATGAGCAATAGTTGTTCGTGGTGAACTTAAGAATGCAATAATACAGCATGAAGGAATTTTCCACATTTTTCATTTTTTTTTTTTTTTTTTTTACAAATAAACAGTTGAGTGCATAGGTTTGCATAATCCAGGTCAAATCTTTAATTGATTTCTAAAGTGAAAAATAAGTGTATGTTTGGTATACATTTTAGTATACACAGTGGAGAAAAACAAAAACATAAAATGTGACGAGTAACACGTTAATCAGTTCCGTTTTAGTTTAGTCAGTTCTGTTTTAGTTTTCCAAAAGGAATGGCTGTTGTCCTAAAAGTTTCCTGATTTGTGTACTGATATACACTTAGAAAATGAATAAAATATGTAATTTGACTAGTGATACGCAAAGTTTTGACAAAATGTGTCAAAAACCAATACTGCAGTGTATTAAAAGTATATGTCA
Source organism: Brachypetersius gabonensis (assembly GCA_037577145.1). NCBI lineage: Eukaryota > Metazoa > Chordata > Actinopteri > Characiformes > Alestidae > Brachypetersius > Brachypetersius gabonensis. Next base: position 28,581 of record JBBJLR010037476.1, read on the forward strand.
CAAGCACTTAGTGGCACTTTGTAGTGTTAACATATTGGGACTGTGGAGGTCAGTGGAGTATTCTGAAGTCACTACGACATTATATATTTGAAATATGAAAAAGGGTACAGATTTGGCAACAATCTTGGCCATAAATTAAACCATAGCAGCCAATTAGTTTGGACACCCAACAGTATGGATTATTTTAAATTCTAAATTGTTCTAAATGATCATCTAAATTTTGATGCTGAATTAGAGACTGTGATTCAAAATGTACCCAAACTTCCAGTCAGTTTTTTTTATTTTATAACAATTTTCTGTAAATTCGTAAATCCTTGCTATGTATTTATTTTTCAAATAAGTCTAACACCCGAAGTCATACTAAGATCGCTTTTAATAGCTCATTCTAACATTAGAACAACCTAAGAACAACTAAATGTGTTGACCACGTGTTTTATATACACATTTGAAGCACATAGTCTGCTATTAGAGAATCCAATTAGGCTGCTGAATATAACTTTAGGGTCAACATATAATATACACTTAATATCTAGATTGGGATTCATTGTCATGCCACAGCTGATAGTTTGCATGCATAACAACTTAAGGCCATGGAGTCAAATCTGCATCCAACAGCACCGTGACTAAGATCTGGAAATAATGTTAATTATTTCAGTATGGATTCTTTCTATTTTCCTAATAATGTATAATGTATAACTGGAGGCCGCCATCGTCTAAAGTTACATCTGGGTCTTTTATTTTGAAAAATGTCTGTGCGTGTGTGTGTGTGTGTGTGTGTGTGTGTGTGTGTGTGTGTGTGTGTGTGTGTGTGTGTGTGTGTGTGT
>JBBJLR010037495.1:0-12315 GCA_037577145.1 Brachypetersius gabonensis
TAATACAGTAAAACTGTTAACTAATACGACATGTAAATATAACTGAATTCATTTTTATTTTACAAATGTTATAATAGCATACCATCACAAAAGCCAGCAGCAATGAACTGTTTCTCAAGTGTTTTCCACCGGTCCTCAATGTTGACTGAAAAATCAGCTGAAGGTCTTTTAAGAAGGTTGACTTCAATGTTAAAACAATAAGAGGGGTTTCCTGAAGTTGTAAAATATACACATTGCAATAGAATGTTAACACTGGAATATTATATTTACCAACCAGGCAAATCAAAAGCCACTTTCCAGTTTGCATCTGCAATGAGCACTGGAGGACTGTGTCCACACCGGTTACAGAAAAACTGTAACTGTAATCAGTCAAAGCTGAAAAGTGAAAGAATGCCTTCCTGATGGTATTGTGAGGGAGTGTTATTCCAAGATGATCTCCCATCATCGACAGGAACCGTCCAATTGCTGTATTGCTCTAATTTAAGAAAGTAAACAAAGGCTTTTAATAGTTAGCATTAAAAACATCTACATTCAATGGCAATAAAAACACGCAATGGCATTAAATACACAAGACATGAAGCAATAATATGAAATTGTATGAAATTACTGCTTTAATATACCTTTATTGCAGAGGTAAGCATTGAACACAATGGTATGGTCAGCAACATTTTATTGTTGAAATTGTGGAATCCCATTTCATATTCTTGAAATCGAACCTGTTTTTGACATACAGGGCAGTATTTCACAGCTACCGTGACACCTAATAAGAAAATTATATGAAATTATATAAAAATAAATTACACGTTAGCATGGAATTTTTTCTTACTTTTTTATATGAAATGGAAACTTACCTCCTTTGAGTTTGTACAGTCCATACCAGTGAAAACAGAGAAATAAACATATCGTCCTGAATATCCATGCTCATCATAAAACACAGGGTACACTGTACAAGCTCCTTCTTTTGTTGCTAATGTGTGCAAGTCTGTGCATTCTTTTTCTTTTTCCTGTGAGATAAGGCCTTTGTCCACCATTGAGTAAACAGCATCTATTTGTAATGTGGCTGGGTTTTTATAAGGGGAGGCAAAAGTAACTCTGCTCAGATGTTCACATTCAACACCTGGTTTTCCGCTGGTGTTTGCCAAGGCCACAAAATCTCTACAATCACCTACCTCGCATCCTATTACCTGTGATGTGGTTGACTTACACATGTGTATTGGCACTCTCTGCCCTCTTGTATTTTTAGCAGTTAAAAAAAAATCCTCTATCAACATCTACACAATAAATTGGCTCAGGTTCAATAGCATGGCGCTGGCGTTCATGCTTTCGCAAATTTGCACTACTGGCAAAGGCACTATCACAATGCTGGCACTTGAAGAAGGTGTGTAATCATTCAGATGCCTAATGTAAAAGCTAAAATTGTCATTTCCTTTTCAAACAAAGTATACAAGTGAATACAGAAAAAAAAAACAAAAGACATACCTTTAACCTTTTTTAAGAGCACAACACACCCTGTAAGAAAATGCATATTATTAGTCTTCTTGCACTGATAGATATCATAAATATTTCTTAGACATAAATATTGCTTTGTGCTAACTACCATGATTTTTCAGGTGGACTTTTAAGTTGTGTTTTCCACGTTTTGGACAGTGCCAGTGACTCCGCTTTTTATCTTTGCCTTCTTTGCAAAGACAAGGTATTGTACATTTCTCTGCTGAGAAACAAAATCTGTAGTTTTATACAAAGAAGAAATATAGCCAGCAAGCAATAACTTTAAAATACAATAAAATAAATGAACGCAGTAAATAAAAGGTACATTAGATGACAGAGTTGACCATGTTATTTATCTAGTATTTTGTAGAATAACAAGCATGATAGACATACTGTTGGACTACACTAAAACTCACATTCTTGAACACAGGTATCTTAGTAAAACAAATTACAAAGTTATTACTTACTTTTTTCATCATCACAGAAATGAATGGCATACTTAATGTGCCGCAGATTCAAATGCTTCAGTGTAGCAGCTGTACTTGTGCAGCAGTACCGGCATTCATCTTCTAATGGTATTTCTTCGGTTGAGGTAAACTCATATCCTGGAAATCCTGAACATATTATGTTGTACATTTACAGTATTTATAAGACGCTTTAAAGCGACTTCCATTCCCTAACTACAGGGGACAGTCTCCCTGGAGCAACTTAGGGTTAAGGGAACCCAATGGTGGTGCTGAAGGTGGTGCTGAACCCATGACCTCTTGGTCCGGAGGCAAGTATCCTACCCACTGAGCTACCGCCCACTAATACTAAGGTCACCCAGGTTTAAAGTGATAGTAATATTGATGTAACAACTATTACTTTTATAAGTATGTAGCTGTAGTTAGGCTAGCATATAAACCAGCAGATAATTTCTACCATGGTTCATTTCTCAGATCAGAATTAAAATGATCAAAACTGTATTCTCTATTAGTTAGGGTTTCTAGTTTTAAGAACTTGTAAATCCTTTTGTATGCAAATACCGTGAGCGAGAGTCTCGGGCCAGTGAGCGAATGTCTCATGACAGTGGGCGAGTGGCTCGGGACAGTGAGCGAGTGGCTCGGGACAGTGAGCGAGTGGCTCGGGACAGTGAGCGAGTGGCTCGGGACAGTGGGCGAGTGGTTCGGGACAGTGGGCGAGTGGTTGGGGACAGTGGGCGAGTGGTTCGGGACAGTGAGCGAGTGGCTCGGGACAGTAACAACAGGACAGGACAGTTTCGGCTCCTACTGCTGCTGATTTTAAAGCTACATACACGCTAATGATTAAAAATTGAAAGCGGTCTGAATACTTTCTAATTGCACTGTATACACTATTCAATTAGTTAGGGATATCGTGATAGACTTAGTGGATGTCACACATACGGTGTTTGTTTGACTTTTTTGGGATAGGGAGGCAATTGTATTGGGGTGATAGACACCCCTCATTATGTGTTTTCCATGTAATGGTCTCATTGTGTTCAGGTGTGCCTTATTATGGGGCCAATACCAAAAGACAGCCTTTTTCAATGCAGCATCAATTTCAACATTCTGTGGGTATAAAAAGCTGGTATTGTCAGTAAGTCATTTCAAGTTCATCATTCAAATAGCCATGAACACTTAATGGACAAGCGGCGCCACCTGGCCATGGCGCGCCTTTGGGTCGGTGGCAGGCAGTCAGATGTTGCTCGTAAAGGGTTTCCAGACAAACCATTCGCAACCGACTCCACCGCTTTGGCTTGAATGCCAGACAACCATTGCAGGTGACTCCACTGACACCAAGACATCGCTGTGAACATTTCCAGTGGGCATAAGGCCATGTGACCTGGACAATGCAGTAGTGGTCTACCGTCCTGTTCACTGATCAGTTTCAACATTCTGTGGGTATAAAAAGCTGGTATTGTCAGTAAGTCATTCCAAGTTCATCATTCACCCTGCACAGAAATTATGGTTGTCAGTGTTGCTGGAGAAGGCGAGGTGAGCGATACGCTGAGCTCAACATGGTCCCCAGGGTTTGCTTTGGTGGAGGAGGTGCAACAGTCTGGGTAGGCATCACCAGACAGCGCAGAGCAGATTGGGTTATTGTACACGACTCAGTCACTGCACATTCTGCACTTGCACATTCATCATAGAACCCATCATCATCCCCCAATTCTGCCAGCACACCCCCAACATTCTGTTCATGGCTGATAATTCTCCACCACATCATGGCAGAATTGTCACAGCTTGACTTCAGGAAGTTGGAGTGCCTCATATGGTTTGGCCATCAATGTCCCCTGACCTGAACCCCATAGAGCACGTCTGAGACCAGTTGAAGCAGAGACTGGATGATCGTAACCCACTCCCACGTGACCTGGCAGAACTGCGTGTAGCACTTGTGGAGGAGTGGAAAGCATTGCCTCTGAACAATATCATGAGGCTCGTGAGGGACATGAGACGTCGCTGTCCCCGGCTTAAGGGGAACCTACACAATATTAGACAGTTGGCTTTAATGTTACAGCTGAATGGTGTATGTCTGGCCAGGTTTTGTAATTTTTTTTAAATAAACAATATGCTGCTTTTTCAAAACTTTATTTCAAGAAAACATAAGAAACATAAAGACTGTTTTTTTTTTTTTACTATTTTAACATCTGTAGTAAAACATTATTTTGCCACAAAGGATAAAACTGTTGGTTTTGAAGAACATACAACAGGTCTGTCTTTAGTTCATTGACATTCACTTTGTGCTGGATTATGGAAAAAAAGAAAAGTATCGCTTCAACATATTCAATTCCTTGTGTTTTTCTATTGTTGTGATGAAGATCAGAGCACATTTTATGACCAATTCATGCAAAACTCCATGTAATCACAAAGCGATCACACACTTTTTCTTGCAACTGTATATCCAGTCCAAAGAAAAACAAAACATTTGAGAATTATGTCATGGATGTTATGAGGGTTTGGGCACAAGTTATTTTAAAAAATTGCTAAAAAGAATGGCATACATTTGTGCTGCTATAATAAAGGCAAGAGGTAGTTATCTTGAAACTCGTGCATCGGCTTTTGTATTTATAAAATTGCACAGTGTATATTGTCACATCAGTCAGATAAATTTGTTTGTAACGTTTTCTTGTAATAAAAGCCCAGCTTATAACCTGTGGTTTGTGTACATACACACACACACATATATATATGTTTACATACACTCATCATGGGTATGTATGTCATATTGTATTCTTTTAATGATGTTTTGAACCATTCTTTGTCCAGGGCAGAATGATTATACACAATTATACCAATTATACATACAGGCTCAGATATATACATACATCTCAACTAATATTTGGTTAAATGTTGCTTCACCGCAATCAGATGCTTTTTGTAGCCATCTATAGACAGCTTCTGGCATAATTCTGGCTGGATGTTTGACCACTCTTGTCAGTATTGGTACAGTTCATTTAAATTGGTTGGGTTCCTGGCACAGACTTTGCTTTTAAGCATAGTCCACAAATTTTCAAACGGGTTGAAGTTGGGGCTGTGAGAAGGCCATTCCAAAAGCTTAATGTTAGCTTGCCAAAACCAGTTTGTGTGTGTTTGGGATCATTATCTTGTTGGAGTACTTAATTGTGTCCAAGTTTCAACTGTCTAGCTATTGATTAGAGCTGAACATCCTCCACAATTATTGTGTAAAGCCTTAAAATGTATATTTTAACAAGAATCATGGTTGCCACAATTTGTCACCCCCAAAATTCCTATAAAATAAATGTAACGAAATAACTATAAAATAATGTAACTGCCTAATTTTTTGGATCAATTTTTAAGTAGATCCGCATATTTTAACTAGTAATTCATGACTTCCTGTGTTTGGGCAGGTGGATCTGGTGTTAAACGAAGCATGAATATGTGGAAAAGCGCCTCATACTCACTGTCAAGTATGGTGGAGGATCTGTGATGCTGTGAGATGGTTACCTTCCTATGGCCTTGGGAACCTGGTGGATGGCATTATGAACTCTTTGAAATAGTTGGACATTTTAAATGCAAACTCTGGTGGCCTTTGTCAGAAACTGAAAATGGGTCATCGTTATATCTTTCAGCAGGATTAAGAGCCAAAACATATGGCCAGATCAACACAAAAATTGTTCACCAGACCATGGCCATCTCACTCCTTAGATCTAAATCCCATAGAAAACCTGTGGGGTGAGCTGAAGAGAAGAGAGTAACCAAGACTCTTGACAATGTAGATTGATTGTGCAAAGAGGAATGGTAAAAAAAAATACCACTCTTTGTATTCTACAATCTTGTGCAATGTTAGGAGATTAAGTGCTGTACAAAGTATTAAGAGCACAGGTGTCAACAGCAGGGCACACATGTGGATTTTCCCCCCACTGAATAGTTGTATTCAAATTAAAAGGTGGGATTTTCTCCTTTTTCATTGTGATGTTATTCACAAAAAACATTTATTTTAAGGCTTTATGCATATCTTTATCTTTTTCCATTAGAAGACCCTATAATTATCTCTGTGAGTATTTATGACTGGTGCTGTTATATACTGTAGATGTGACAGCTATGCCCCTAGTAAATACAACTTTAGGCTTTTAGAGTTTAGAAATACATTCTGCAGAGGTACTCCATATCCATGTAGAGATACATTGGGTATCTATTTGACACTCTGCAGGAACACAGTATCTTGTTAGAAACAAGACACATTAAGTATTTGTAATCTGCCCACAGTGGAATTTGGACATTGTTACTGGAGCAGTACTTGGCCACTCTGTGATGAAAACTTTAATATTATCTGTTGTCTATCTCAGCATTGAATAAAACACACTGCTAGCCAGTGATAGTGTTAAATGAATCAAACATGCCTCAACAAAAGATTCAATTACAGCTTTAAATGGATGATCCACCCACCAAATACTGCACTCACATGGCAGCACACTAAATGAATCTTTAGTAAAGTACAGACAAAAGCAAGACTCATTACAGTTAACTACACACACATTTAAAAAATTGTTTATAAAAATCCATTACCTTCCCCCAAAATTCTTTGCTACAGTTTTTGTTGCATGTTTTGTGTGTGAAACAGTATGTACATTCAAGAGCTAATACTAATATGTTAAAACAAGACATTTCTGTACTTCACATTGTCTAGTAGAAACAGTTTTCTCTGTGGAAAAAAACATGGACACAGCCAGTGGTTCCCTGCATGGCTGCTTCACAGGTCTATGTGTGTCACAGACGTGTCTCCCGCTCAGGGTCATAGTCTGAGGTTCGTGGAGACTGGTCTGAGTTTGAATTATTGGTTTCCTCTTTTCTAAGCACTTGCAGTTCTGCAACAGTGCTTCCAGTGTTGCCATTAGAGAGTGTGCCACTCTCCAGCCTTGTGACATGCCGCTGTAGAACCAGGAGACCCACAGCACACAGGAAGAAGGAGGCTGTCCTCAAGCCCAATGTTAGGCCCAGATATGCTATCCTGAGAAAGAGTGTTAGAGACTGTATCACAACCCATTTCTAACATACAGCTGGCCTTACAAACATAGTCTCTAAAGTCATACATTTAAAAATACTTTTATTAAGATAATTAAAAATTAAGGCTCAAATATGTCTGATACGTACAATGCAAAAAGAGCATTTTAGCAAGAGGAATTTAAATGAAACATTTTTAAATACATAATTTTTTGCTGATAAGATCACATTAGGTTATGATTTTGGTTAATAATTCTGTTAAAAATAGCATCTTTAAAACATAATCTCCTGTTACAAGAATATACTAGAAAAAGCCATTCGCGAGAATATAAACCTAGAAAAATATATTTAAAATAACAATGAAAATTAATGTTTGCAAATACAAGAACTGTAAGAAAAAAATCTTGCAGTGAAAAATGTAGTCATAATCTAAGACTAAATTTGAGCATAAAGTGTAACACATGCTACTATCTAAATTTGGCTTATCATAAGAAAACATATTCATTAGCTATACATGCCCAATTATGGCCAAATTATTAATTCCGAGTTCAATCAGAAGCTTATCACAAATATCAAGAGCCACATCAACTCAAATGTGATTTGGGTTGTTTATGGCACTGTTTACCATTTGTATTTTGTTTTAAACATCAAAAATATACTGTACACTGAAGCATTATAAATCATATACTGAACTGGTGCTATAAACATTATTTGAGTTGTTTCGGGCACTGTCTACTATTTGTATTTGGTTTTAAACATCAAAAAATATATTGAAGCAAATTAAATCATATACTGAATTTTCAGCAGGCAGTGATAGTGTAAATATATTTCTGTGCACATGATACCTGTAGGAAGTAGTGTTGTAGATTCTACATGCTCCTTTTCCACCACACTTCTTATGGCCCCATTTTAGACATGCAGTGTCAATGATTGCCCCAAAGTATATTGGTGCCGGGATGCCAGCTGTTAAATATCAGATTTGCAGGTGTGTTTGTAGCATTTTCAGGCAGATTAACATTATATCAAGTATTTGAGCATCAAATGAACACTTGCTTCACCAAAAGACAATCATTCAAAATTTATTAAACCTTCAGTGACATACAGCAGTACAAAGAAACAGATGAACTTTTAGTGCATACCTAGAGTGCGTGTAGTCAGAGTATGAAATCCTAAAGCTAAAGACTTCAGCTGTGGCTTGATGCATCTGTAGTGTAAAATAAAAATCAAAATGATAATGACACCAAATATTCAACACTTGCTTCATCAAGCAACATGCATTTTATTTTGATTAACAAAAATGAAATGGTGCTGCTGGTAATCCAGTTTAGCTCTGACAAGCCTATGCATTCCAGAAGTGTCAGCTGACCAGGATTTGGAGCAAAGCTAGCAATCTTTTGGCCACAGCTCAAAATTTATCCTAAAAAAAAGAGAGATTTATAAAAAAAACCCATTGCTAATATCTAAATATCTAACTGAATATGTTTGGTTTGTAGTGATGAATTGCTGTTTCAAGGTGAAGCTGGCACAGTTTTTACTTGAAAAATTGCTTAAAAAGATCTTTTTGAGGCAATTTTCTGTATGGGAATTTATTTGCTATTTTTATTACTAATACATTTATCATCAAGTGCTTGCCTCACCTTATTAGCAGCATGTATCCTGGTGTACCGCCCAGGGAGATAATAAAGGAAGTAATGACAGACAGAGCCAAGAAGTAAGGGAAGACTCGCTGGCAGCTTTCCCTGCGTCTACAGTGACCCACATAGGCTGTTAGGTTTCCTTCTGCCACACAGCTGCATTGCTCAAACACCTGAACAAATAAACGCATCCTGGGTTATCCTGTGTAAATCTTCAAAATCTGAAAATATTTCAGTGAAATATTCCAAACTGAACAGTACACTTACAACAGTGCAACATAAACTGTCATGGCACTACATGTACCTGAGAATGTTCTACGCACTAACCAAATATTACTATTTATATAAAATCCTGGTATGGTTCAACACAAGATATGGTTCAACAGAAACATATACATTATTGGATGCAATGTTCAAATGCACTATTCACAAAATACGACTTTAGTGAATAAAATGTGAGATACTTCTGCTGCACATGAAGAAGGGAAGGAGTCCAATTTAGCTGCTACAGCATTGGTATTCAGTAATCTACTTTGCAGAATATTTTCTTTTCCACTTTTTGCCAGCACTACCTCAAAATTTGTACTTAAATGTAGTGAATATCTGGATTACATTAATGATAGCCAGGGCAAATTAGTGTGTTGTAATCTCAGGTAATGTTTTAAAATCTTTATTACAGTTGTATGTGAAAGTTTGGGCACCTGTAAAGTTTTGCTCCTTGCCTTCTCCTTGTCTATAGTGTGTCTCCTTATACGGGCTAGGTAACAGATAAGTAACCCTCCTCCGGCAATAGTATGACAAGATGAACAAAAGTTACAGCAGATGGGAGAGGAAGAGGGAGATGGCGTTTCCCAAACTAATGCTGTATTTTGCAGTGTTTGATGTGAGCTACTTATCCTTATTCCACCCTATGTTTTTCATGTACATTGTCTGTGTACGTGTTTGCTTCTGTGTACAGGTGCTTCTAGTCCTGGCATTGCGTAAGTTTTCTGGTGTGTAATTTGCCTGCCATTTACCCTGTGGCACTTCTCCTGTGTTTGCCCATTTATACATCTCCTGTTTTTTAACTGTTATTTGCTAGAAATTTGGTTTTTTTATAAGATTAACGGTGAGCATAGATGCAAGGTAGATTTACATAATAAAGTGGCTTGTCCCTGTATTTTAATGTATATTTCATGTGATGGTCAAATAAGATATTTGCGGATTATGTCACTGTGAGAAAACACTGAAAGATAAATTCTGTGCTTCTTCTGCCCTGGTTTCAGGATACCAGGAAGAGAAAGAAAAAGAAACAGTTCACTGAATTATCACATTTGCATAATTTTATCTTTATTTCTCGATGATAGCTAATCCATTAAACACAAATCCATTTATGGCAAAACATTTTTGGATAAGTGATGTTGCTGTGCTAATCTTGCTACACAATTATGTACACATAATATGGCTCAATGTTCACTGGATAAATCAAATGGCAGCACAGTTGCCAATAAATTACTCTTAAAGTTCTCATGCGTATATATATGCACCCATGCGTATATATGCAGCCACTAAAAAATTTATTTACTTGGCTAATTATCAGAATTAAGGCTTATTTAAATGAAACAGTTAATATGATTATGCAGCTTTCTACTGCAAAATATGGGGCAGTTAAAGATCATAGGTAACTGAAGTGGACCTGTCCCACCTCAGCAACAGACTGTTTACATTTCTGCAATCAGGCAGAAGACTCAAGAGAGATTCTCAAGAGAAGTTTCTATCCTCAGGCCATTTGACACCTAAACCAGAACATTCTCCCTCCCCTCATAGCATTACCTTAAGGGACTGGTACAGCACCTCAGGATGTCATATCATATTAATTGTCGTATTTAATATCTGCTGTTAATTGTTTATTATTGCAATGTTACATGCTGGTAAACTGTACATGTTGCTTTGCTGCTGTACAGGTCCTTACTCCGTTAACATTGCTGTGCAATTATGGCACAATGCACTTTTAACATCCCACTTGCACATTGCACATATGTAAATCTGCCAGATTGTTACACTTGTAACTTAAAACCATACTCTAATTTAGTTTCATATTTTACATTGTGTTCCTTGTTTAACTTATTTTCCTTCTTTACAATGTTTTACTTTTTATTTTAGATTTGTTTTTAAATTTCAGTTTGTACTGATTTTATGTTTGCACAGTAATACAAGGAGCAGTTCAAGATACATTTCGCTGTAGGTTGTACTTGTATAAACGATAAATTAAGAATATTGACTCCAGAGTCATGAGATGTCCAGCATACTCATAGTAATTTATTAATTAGCATCAATCAATGCAATTGTTCATCGTTTTGACCAGTTGTTTGTCAGTCACAATCTTTTAATTCTGACAAAATACAATCTGCCTAACCTGGAGGACTTCGGTTTAAAACAAAAGGAAATAAGAAGTTTAAAGAGATCAGTAAAGATCATATGCTCTGCAGCACATCTCTCCTTTAACAATTAATATGAACTGTGAGCATTTGCAGTGCATACTATTTTGATTAATCTATGGAAAGTCTGGAAGTTTGTCTAATAAACTATACTAGATTTTTGGTAACTTTTTACTATTTTACATAAAGCAGGGAGGTTCCACATTTACAAAAGAGTAAATGAGATAATTCCCCTGAGGAAGTGCTGAACAAGGCTAGAAACATTGACCCATTCTTTGAGCACAAGGCAAACAGGCTGTGCACGCCCTTTAACAATAGATGGGAAACGGCCAGTTCAAGGCAACGAAAGCCCGCCTCACAATGTTGTTTGTGAGCTTTGATTAGTTAGTACAATAAACATAAGCCATTGTTCCCAAATAAGTACTTGTGGCTGGGCTTCCCTACCGTTTCTACTCCAGAGCCACGAAACATCCGGCACCCAGCCAAGCACGGCGAAACATATGTGAGACCATCCTCACCACACACTGGGTCCCATTCCGTTCCTGAGCACACACAGTCTTTATTACACTCTACAAAGAGTGTGCTGTTTTGATGGGAGAGGCTCTCCATTCTGTTTTGTGTGTAAACAAAAAAGAACAAATGTTAGCCTTACAAGCTTATAACAATCTTATTTCAGTTTATACAAATTCATCAAATGCTAGCCTGGGGTCTAATGACAATAACCAGACAACAGCTTCCATTTGGTAATGCTGATTTAAATTAAACGGATGATAAGGCATACTTCAAGGAATTTTCATGATATGTTATAACTCATGATACTTAGTTATTTTGAGGTCTGAGGAGTTGACACAGACAAAAAGAATAAGTAGTGCCACTTATAATACAGTAATCCCCCAGTTTTACACAGATCGGGAATCGCAGATTCAGTCACACGCAGATTTTTTTAAAGAACCAAACCCAGCAGTGGCAGTAATACACAGAAAAGTTGTCAGCCACCATAAAAAGTAGAAGAAGAAGAAGCCTGTGTGCCTGCTCTGTGTCTTGTCCTCCTATTTTAGTGTTTTAAACTTCCCCCCAAGTGTTCAAGTTCTCAGTTTATTTAGTATTAGTAAGCTGTGCCCTGTCTAAACATAGAGTGGAGAAATTAGAGCTATTTTATTGGGTTTTTTGCTATTTCATCGAGTCTTAGCATTAACGGTTAGCATTAGCAGCGTGCAAACAGTGTTTCTCTCTCTGCCACTCACTCACACACACACACACACACACACACACACACACACACACACACACACACACACACACACACACACACAC
>JBBJLR010037543.1:0-12312 GCA_037577145.1 Brachypetersius gabonensis
GAGAGAGAGAGAGAGAGAGAGAGAGAGAGAGAGAGAGAGAGAGAGAGGGGCGAACCTCTTCTCACGCGACTTTCGTGTTCCCTTTTTTCATTCTTGTCATCTGTTCTTTCTCTGCTCGTGCCTTTCTTTTTTTCTTTCGTGCCTCCTTCCTTCCGTCCTTCCTTTCCTTTCATCGTTCTTTTTCAGCGGTGTATGTCTGTCTGTCTCTCTCTTTCCTGTTTTCTATTATTTGCCGTTTGTTTGTTTGTTTGTTGGTTTGTTTGTTTGGTTGTGTATTTCTTTCTTTCTTTCGTTCTTTCGTTCTTTCTTTCTTTCTTTCTTTCTTTCTTTCTTTCTTTCTTTCTTTCCTTCTTTCCTTCCTTCCTTCTTCAATGTGTGTTTTTGTGTAACCGCAGGTATTCTAACACGCGCTCAAACACAAAAACATTTAGGATATAAGAGTCGCTGTAAACAGTAGCTCGCAAGCCATCGCGGGATTGGCAGAAAATACTAGATAAAAATAACGCGCACGTGAAGCTGAATAATTAAGCAATCACAATAAAATCGACATTATATTAAACAACATTTGGGCGCTTTTAAGTCATCAGTCAATCCTGCACGCAAATGTTTGAACGTGTGTGTGAATAACATTAAATAATTGCAATATGTTTAAATAAACTTGTATTTTTTTGCAATATAGGGTTATTAATTGTCGTTATATGTTTATACACACACCCGCATCTCAGCACTTCTTGCGATTTGTTTATTTCAGCTATAAAAATGTGAAAATGAAAGATCGCTGGTGCTCTGTTTAACTGTTTTTTTTTGGGTTTTTTTACTGTTTTAGTTAGCTGTTTTTTTTAACTCGCCGGTTAAACTTGGCTCGTACTCAGATGTCTCTGCATAAATCACCAGTTGATTGACATTAAGTCCTAAATTGGATAAACTACGGTGCTCTACCGCGGAGGATTTATCTTTTATTTGGCTTTTGTGCGCGCGCCTTAATCCGGCCTTTTAGCGCGCAACAGAGAAACAGCAGCTTTATTCTTTATTCTGACCCTCAATGGCACAAAACACACGCGCGCGCACTATTAAAGCATTTCACACACTCGGTCAGCGTCTGTTCACTTCATTTAAATTATTTGGCTTTTTTATTCTTCTGCCTCTTTTTGAGGTGCCACCTAGGCCATTTTGATTTTTAGTATTTTAGTCTTTTCGTATTTTAGTATTTTAGTATTTTGCTCTTCAATTGTATGTTTTATACAATGTCGAAATCATTCGATAATATCATATTTTAATAATATTTAGTAATATTAGTATTAAAGTAGTTTTAGTGGCATTTTAGTACAAATCGAACTACCTGAAATTTTATCATCATTATTTTTGTTTTATTGCTCTAGTAGAAAAGTGTATTGTTTCATAATTTAATTAAATGTAATGTATTAATCCTTATAGATGTATCATCATCATTATAAGTAATAAACGTAGGATCGGTAGTTTTAATAGTATTTGGGACAAATCGAACCACAGACACTCTTTTTATTATTTTATTATTGCTAGTTTATTTTTAATGCTGTGATAGAATTGTGTATTGTTTTATACCACCATCATCATCATTATCATTTTTATAAGTGATATTAGTAGCAGCAGTAGTTTTGTTAGTATTTTTATGACAAATCAAACACTACACTATTTACTTTTTTATTTATATTTTTTTATTGCTTTGGGCGAATTGTGTGCCTTTTTGTACTGTGTCATCATCATCAACATCATCATTATCGTCATTATTTTTGAAAATAATGACAGAATTTTTTTAGGATAAGTCCTAGGCTATTTTTATTTATTTATTTCATTGCTGTGGACAAATCATGTACATTGATTTATAGTGTATCATCATCTCCATTCTTTTGTTGTGATTTTATTGAAGAAAAATCGAGCTTCCTGTGCAAATTTAGAAATTTAGTTTATTGTATTGTATGTATTGTTCTATATCCTTTTCATTTTTATGAGTAACAGTAGAAGAATGCGGTAGTTTTAGTTGTAATTTTTGCTTTAAAAACACCCCTTTGGCTATCGTTTCTTCTAAGGAAAATGGTCTTGTTTATATTCGTTTTCTTTATTTCCGCCGTGAATCTTGTGAGTCGTGACTTTTTATAATCCCAGATTAACACCTGGCCAGAATATACTAGTTCAGATGCGTATAGAGATGTTGCTCCGGAGGTAAAATGATCTATTCACGTTTCAGCATTTTATCTGCTCTACAAATCTTGAAATCCTATTCATGGTTTGATGGTGGGCCTAATTCACCTTCAAACCCTTCACAAGAGTCCAGAAGAAGGTCTGACGTTATAATACACTGAGGATAATCTGATTTAAAAGATTATCTATTTGGCTAATATCCCGAGGTCAACATAAACAACATGGTCCTTAAATGTTGGGGAGGGGGTCTTATTTAGACCTGGTGTCCAGAACGTTATCGGGTGGTGGTATTGGTGGTTCAAGCTAACTGGTGGTGGTAGTATTTGTATTGTTGTAGGTAGAGTTGATGGTAGAGTTGGTGTTTGTGGTGTTGTATGTGGTGGTGAACGTCTTGGTGATTCCGGGTTACTGGTGTTGGTGATGTTATTTAAAGGTTATTGGTTTTGGTTGTGTTGGCAGTGGTGGTTCAAGGTTATCTGTGTTGGCAGTGGTGCTGGTGGTGTTTCACTGTTGTTGGCGGTGGTGTTGAATGTTATTGTGGTGATGGTTAAATGTTACTGATGCTGGTAATGTTTGTTTAAGGTTAATAGTGTTGTAGTTGATGATCTTAGCAGTTCAAAGTTAGTAGTGTTGGTGATGTTGGTGGTTCAAGGTTACACTAGGGTTGGTGGGGTTGATGTTGTTGGGTGGGGAAGGCGTTGGGTCTGGGGGTGGTGTTTCTAGGTTACTGGTTTTGGGTGCTGTTGTTATTGGTAGTGCTGGTTAGAGGTTACTGATGTTGTTGGTGTTGCTGGTAGTGGGAAAGGTGTTGTGTGTTGTGTTTTGGGAGTATACCTGCAGGTCATCGGCCCCAGGCGGCGGCAGGCCGAGCCCCGCC
Organism: Brachypetersius gabonensis; assembly: GCA_037577145.1. Taxonomy (NCBI): domain Eukaryota; kingdom Metazoa; phylum Chordata; class Actinopteri; order Characiformes; family Alestidae; genus Brachypetersius; species Brachypetersius gabonensis. The sequence continues at coordinate 3,056 of JBBJLR010037543.1, forward strand.
CCAGGCAGCAGCCTCTGCTCGGGATGGACGCCGTACTGCGAGCCGTGGCTGACCAGTGACAGGTCGTGGCGCCTGTAGGCGTCGAGGCAGCCGAGCTCGCGCCGCTGCTGCTCGTCCAGACAGGAGGACTTGAGCGCGCGCGCGCCGTGGTGCAGGTTGATAAAATCGGCCGGCTCGCCGTGGTGGTGCAGCTGTTGGTAGTACTGCTGCGAGTGGTGCAGCGAGTTGAGGGAGTAGGCGTCCGGGTTGACGGCAGGGTGGCCGTGCTGGAAGTCGTAGTGGAAGGACTGGTGGTGCAGGGGCGTGTACTGGTGGTTGGCGGGGAAGTACGGGGACGCAAACTCGGGCCCGGTGGCCGGGTAGGTGAGCGGGGACGACGACGAGTAGGCGACGGAAGAGTTGGCCACGGACTCCAGGCAACCGAGCTGCATCAGACGATAACTGTTTGATCCGTCGTGACGTATCTGCGCGCGAGGCAGAGAGAGAGAGAGAGAGAAATATGAGGGATGTCATTTACAATCGCTCGCAGCTACGCGGTAAAAATATTGTCTTTCTCACACACACACATTTAAAAAGGGAAGAAAGACAGAGTGCGCTGGAAACTCTGCCTTTATTCCAAATACACAAACAAACACACATTTACGCACACAGACGCACATACAGACGCATGCACACCAGCTCAGTCTGTCTTTAGGAAAATACAGAAAGGAAAAAAACTACCTGACGGCCTTGTCTGGGAGGGGAGCGAGTGAAACGGCGCTGTAATAAAGCGCACGAACGAGGCAACAGCAGGTTTATTTTTTATTCTTCCTTTCCTCCCTGTTTCTGTCTCTCGTCTTTTCTTTCTTTCTTTCGTTCTTTCTGTCTCTCTTTCTTTCTTTCTTTTTATCAACCACTTCGCTAAGACGAGTGTGTGAATGTGGAAGAGTGTTATTGTTTTATTGCTCATTTTTATTCCTATCATTTTAAGTCCTATTAGAAAGCTGCACGGGCATTTATTCTCTTCCTTTCCAATACTAAATACAACCGCGAGCCGTCCGAGTCCCCATGCACCATTCCAAAAATATATTAACAAATAAATAAAATCAAAAAAGCAAGCAAATATACAAACAAATAAGCAAAACAAGTCTAATCGCCCGCATCCTAATAGCAAGAAAAAATATGACAACAAATATTTCCCTCAGTATACATACATGTGCAAAAAATGTAATAATCCAAGCACAGACTGAGTTATCACCACTAGCATTTTCAGGATTATTAGCAACTAATATAATTGTCATTTTGCATCTTTAAAGTATTTAGCTTTAGTAAATAAATATAATATAAATTTCAGTACCTCTGCGTCGTGGACCAGTCCAGGAAAGGTGGCTGACATTCTCGCGATCCAATAAAAAAACACATATACACACACACGCATACACACACGCTCACACACACTCAATCTCACACACACACACACACACACACACCCTGGTTTCCTCGCGCTGTCCAAATAAATCCAACGGTAAAAGCAAAAAGAAGGGGGGAAAAGAGCGTGCGAGAGAGAGAGCGAGCAAAAAAAATCCCTCCCAGAAAAAAATTAGTAATAATAATAAAGGGCGCGGGTGAAAACGCGAAAAGCGGGCCGGTGGACGTCTGTGGTGAGCGCGCTCCCCACTGCAGAGCCTACGCTGCCTGGCTCGGGTTATGTACTTGCCGGGTATTTCTCCGGCTGATGTCGTAGGTCCCTTGGTAATATCGAAGTTTTGAAAATTAAGCATCAGCACTGAGGAATGGGAGGACAATAGAGAGAGGAGCCTCATCCCTGGAGACACGGAATAAATATTGTATCTTCGCCTAATAAGGAACCGAGCGCACGCTTTCAACATTTTTTGATGATTTCTGTCTTTTTAATTTTTTTTAACCCCCTTTAAATTTGGCGGACGCTACTTTACGCTCGTTTTGGGGCTTTTTCTGTTTTGAGGCCAGTGCTTTCCTTCATTTCACCCCCTCGTTTTCACTGTCCTCTGTCTATTTTATCCTCGCTTTTCGGACTTTTTCTTATTTCTTGATTTTAACATCTTTTCTTCGACTGAGCACATTTTTTGCGCTTTTTTGCTTTTTGTTGCTTTTTTGATCTCAGTAAATGTGCTATTTGAGGCAGGATTTTACCCGGATGTGTGTTTTTGACTCACAGTTTATTTATTTTCATTTTAACGGAATCTCCAAAAGCAGTGGTGACTGAAAAGCGACGTTCTGCTTTGATAGGCGCATTTTTTAAAAATCATAATATGTTTTTCTTATCACATTTTTGGACTTTTAAATTATTGTTTTTTAGTGTTGCTCATCATCCATAGCAGCATGTGATGTGAATAAAAAACGATCCTTTGTCTGAGCTTCTGGACGTGAGCAGGTTCTAGTTTTGACGAGTTCGTTCAAATTTTATTTTTCGAACGAGATTGGAGCCCGAGTGCAGTTTGACCTATTGAACAGTGGTCTGAAATTCGATTTTAATACGCATTTAATCTCTCTCTCTCTTTCTCTCCCTATCTTTCTCTCTCTCTCTCTCTCTCTCTCTTTCTTTCTCTCTCTATGTCTGTTCTTTCTCTCTCTGTCTTTCTCTTTACCTCTCTCTGTTTTCTCTCGTCTTTTCTCTTCGCTATCTCTGCGAGGCTCGCACTTCCAGTCAGACCCGCGGCAGACAGGAAATGCTCGCGAGCTTTTTTTAGAATGATTAGCGCGTCTCGAGCATTTGCTGTTGATGGTGGTGGGGGTTGGGGGAGGGGGTTCCAACATTCGAATCGTTCCATGTCTCGAATGTTGGCGCATCTATTGAACGATTTCTTAATTTTTACATTTCAAAAACACACATAAAAGAAAAAATGCGGGTTTGTTATTCGCATATTTTATCAGAACGTGCAGCTGACATGTTTAGTTTATAATCGTTAATATAGGTTTTGAGAGACGGTGGGATGGAATTCGTTCGTTTTGTTCGTAGTTTTACTTTAAAAAAAGCACAAGGCTCTCGCGTGCACTCTTACACACCACCGCAAACACTGCGAGCTGACTGTTCGAGTGTTTTTGGTGCTGGAGGGCTTTGTTAATCATGGTGGCAGTTGAACCGTTAGTGTTTGAAAAAGCTCGCGCGCCTTTTTTAACCCGCGTTAGAAGCAGGTCCAGTCCGGTCCGAACGGTGGCGCCGCGAGCGGCCGGTTTCTCGCGCGAAGAGAAGATCCTGACGAAAAAAATCAGCACATAAAGTGACGTGCGCAAGCCCATTAAAATTTTACCGAAAAAAACAAGGCGCGAGGAAAACTGAGAGCTGATTTAATCTGCTGCTGCTGCTGTTGGCCACCAGTAACGATAAAACCTCAGTTTAGGGCCTCTCTCTCTCTCTCTCTCTCTCTCTCTCTCTCTCTCTCTCACACACACACACATCCAAACTAAATGATATACAGTCAAAAACAGCTAGTCTTTATTGGGCCTTTAGGCTTCATCTTAATAATAATAACAGACAAGACCACACAATAACAATAATAATAATAACAACAATAAAAATAATAACAGCAATAATAATAACAGCAATAATAATAACAGCAATAATAATAACAGCAGCAACAACAGGAATAAGAATAAGAATAAGAATAAGAATAAGAATAAGAAAAAGGCGTATTTAGGATTAAATCTTCATCAATATGTCATATTTTGCAAACCACAGGCTTACACATTACTACAAACATATTGTGCTGATTATTAATTATACTTATAACAACAACAGCCCTTAAAGGCATGAGGCTTAAAAAAACAAAAGGCCTCGAGGTCCGGTTCTCTCGGTTCCGATGTGAGTTAAGGAGAACCGCTCCTCTCAAGTAAAGAGATTAAAACCAAAGGCCTCGTTCGAAATGAGAACGAGAGAGAGAAAGAGAGAAAAAGAAAGAGAGCTTGCGGCACCAGTTGCTCGGTGGAAACGGCGTTAATGAATGAGGGCTTATAGCGAGGAGCTCGCGCTGCCATATGCACGCTGCACTGGGCAGGGGGCTCCGCTCCATCTGTCAGGCTGGAGAGAGAGCGAGAGAGAGAGTTTGGGTGCTGCACTGACGGCGTTCGCGGATCCGCCACGTAAATCCGCCACGCAGCCACGAGAAAAAAAATAATAATAAAAATAACAGATGCAAAAATGAAACTTTCCGCGCGCGCTTTGGGGTTTTAATTGATTGCACATTAGGATTAAAAGGCGTCCCAGCCTGGGACTGGCAGCTGGCTAGGGTGTGTTTTTTTCCAAAGCTGTCCTATATGGGACAGGAGAAGCTCACTGTAAATAAAAGTAAATGCCACGCGCGTTTACAACTCAGCAATAATAATAATAATTCTGCAGCACCGGGGTTGCTCCTTATTTCACATTAACCCAATCGTTGCCGGAGCTCCTGCTCTCTGTCTGAACAGGCCATGGAAAAAAATATATGAATAAAATCACTCTACAAAATCATGTAACAGTTTAAAAAACAGTTTAAAATAACTAAAGTGCTTTCAATTTGAATAGTCTAATATCAAACTACAAAAACAGTTGAAACAGTTAAAGCCTCCAAAGTTAAATTGTTATTTTGTCATGGAAAAATCTGAATTATATAATCATTAATATATTATTAAATTATTATTTATTTTTATTATTATTGTGAGCATAATTATTATTATTAGTGGTAGTAGCATCGTTAGCATTAGTATTAGTATCAGTATTAGTGTTGTTTTTGCAGATTTTATTATTTGAGTTCTTTCACGAACACACCCCTTTCGTGTTTCTTCATATTAGTTTTGAAAACTTTTGCCATGTTTTTAAAATCTGAGCTTATCTGAAACAAAACTTCTACAAAAGAGATAATCAGACTCCATGTGACGCGTACAATTAAGTTTTAAAATGTTTAAAACACTGTTGTGCTTTTGGCTACAGTCTATAAACTCAGTGGGCTACAGCAAGAGAAAACGGTGGAGTTGATAATGGTGGTGATAATGATGATGAAGATGATGCCGCTGTTAGTGGTGATAGTGGATGTGGTTGTGATGATTATGGTTATGTTGAATATTATAATGTTGATACTAGTGATGTTGATGTTGGTAGAGGTGGCGATAATGATAATGATAGTGAAGGTGATGCTCATGGTAACAGTGATAGTGATGGTGTCAATGATGTTAGTGGTGGTGGTTATCATGTAGATAATGAATGTAAAGTTGCTGGTAGTAGTCTTGAGGATGGTGATGAAGATGATGCTATTGGCAGTAAAGATGCTGCTGCTGCTACTGATGGTGATTATAATGTAAATAATCAATCTTGTACTGTTGGTAGTGGTAGTGTAGATTGCGATGGTAATGAAAATAATGCTGTTGTGATGGTGATGTAGAAGTGGTGTTGATAATGATGATGGTGATTATGATGCTGTTGATAAGGATGATGGTGATGGTGATAATGAAGATGTAATGGTGATGGGGATGCAGTAGTGGTGTTGATGATGGTGAGGATGGTAGTAATAATGAAGAAGAAGATGATGCTGTCGGTAGTGCTGGTAATAAAGATGATGCTGTTGGTAGTGTTGATGGTGATAATGAAGATGTAGTTTTGATGGTAGTGGTGATAGTGAAGGTGAAGTTTATGGTAGTGGTGATGGCGATGATGGTAGTTGTGGTGATGGTGGTTATAATGATGATCATGAAGATTATGCAGTTGGTAGTGGTGATGATGAAGATTACTCTGTTGGTAGTGGTAAGGGTGATGCAGCAGTGGTGATGATGGTGATGAAGATTATACAGTTGGTTGTGCTAATGGTAACGGTGGTACTGGTGATGATGGTGATGAAGTTGATGCTCATAGTAGTGATGATGGTGATGGTGATGATGATGGTAGTGGTGGTGGTAGTAGTGATAAAGATAATGCTGTTGGTAGTGGTGATGGTGGTGCTCATAATGGACATAATGAAGATTACACTGTTGGTTGTGGAGATGCTGGTAGTAGTAATGATGGTGATGGTGATGATGATGGTAGTGGTGACGATATTGATAATAAAGATAATGCTGTTGGTAGTGGTGACGATATTGATAATAAAGATAATGCTGTTGGTAGTGGTGACGATATTGATAATAAAGATACTGCTGTTGGTAGTGATGACGATATTGATAATAAAAATAATGCTGTTGGTAGTGGTGACGATATTGATAATAAAAATAATGCTGTTGGTAGTGGTGACGATATTGATAATAAAGATAATGCTGTTGGTAGTGGTGACGATATTGATAATAAAAATAATGCTGTTGGTAGTGGTGATGGTGCTGATAATGCTGTAGTGGTGATGCTGAAGGTTATGAAAATGATCCTCTTGGTTTTGGTGATGGTGATGCAGTAGTGGTAAAGCTCGTTATGAGGATTATACTCTTGGCAGTGGTGATAGTGACAATGATGGTAGTGACTACAATGGTATTGAAGATGGTGGTGTTGGTGATGATAAAAATGGTGCTGTGTAACAGTGATGATAACTCTTGGTAGTGGTGATGACGTAGTAGTGGTGGAGGTGATGTTGGTGATGATAATGAGGATGAAGTAGTGGAGACGGTATTGGTGGTGGCAGCGGTGATAAAGATAATGCTGTTGGTAGTGGCGATTGTGGTGCTTAACATGGGCATAAAGAAGATAATTCTTTTGGTAGTGCTGATGATATTGATGATAAAGATGGTAGTGGGGATGGTGATGGCATAGTGGGGATGTTGATAATAGAGATGATCCTGTTGGTAGTGGTAATGGTGGTGTAGTAGCGGTGATGCTGGTGATTATGCTCTGTGTAATAGTGATGATAGCGGTGGTAGTGGTAATTATGTATACACAATAATTATCTTGGTAGTGATAATGGTGATGTTGGTGAAGATGCTCTTGGTAGTGGTGAAAGTGATAATGATAGTAGTGGTGGTGGTAATGGTAATAGTGTTGGCAAACATAATGAAGATGCTGTCAGTAGTGGTGATAGTAGATATAATACTGACAATGATGTTGATGGTGAAGAATATAATGCTACCACATGTGGCATAGGCAATGGTGATACTGATGATGGTGATAAAGGGTTGATGGGCGTTGATGCTGTTGGTAGTGGTAATCGTGACATTGATGGTAACGGTGGTGATGAAGGAGATAAACATGATGTTGGCAGAGGTGATGGTGATAATGATGGTGATGGTGGTGGGTATATTGGTGATAACGAAGATGTTGCTGGTAATGGTAATGATGATAGAGCTGATGCTGTTGGTAATGTTGATGGTGGTCCTACTAGTGGTGGTGATGATGGTGATGATGATGATGCTGCTTGTACTGGTGATGGTGATCATTTCTGTTTGGAAATGATCCTGGACCTGTTTATGTTATTGATTATGAAGTAGGTGGCGAGTATGACGACGTATTTTCCGCAAAAAGGGACCAGGGGCCATGATGATGATCTAGTTTCTGTGGAAATGCAGGCCTGAAGCGAGTGTCCGTTTACACCACACGACCGGACGAGTGAAATTAATTAAGGCTGCTGAAGCCTCGAGAGAACACAGCTCAATATGGCCACTGCGTCCGTTATATAGCGCCAGGCCAAAATAACGGCTGTCCACTCCCCAAAACACGGCGCGCTAAAGTATTTGCTGCTGCAGAATAGCAATCACAACAGAGGCAATCCTCATCAATGTGACCTACATTTACTCTGAGTCTCTCTCTCTCTCACACACACACAGACACACACTGAGTTTTATATGCTAATAAACCTAGAGGGGGGAGGTGCGAAGCGTCAGTGACAGACAGCGCGTTGGCGCATTTAAACACTAGAGCTAAATTAATTTCCCCCAGCACGAGGTGCTGAAGGTCCAGTTCTGAAATTATTATTATTATTATTATAGCTTTTGTTGTTCTTCTTTTTTAATATAATTATAATTGATGCAGTTTTTGTTCTTCTTTTATTCTTTTATTATTATTATTATTGTTATTATTATTATTATTATTATTATTATTGCCATTGTTGTTGTTGCTGTCTTCTTATTTTATTATTACTATTATTGTTCTTGATCTTGTTTTTCGTGTCATTCTTATTATTATTATAATTGTTACCATGACTAAATAACGTAATCATAACTTTATATTTTTTTTAAATAAATATCTACATTTCCAGTCTGTGGAAGTCTGATCATTCTACTGTCCGACCAGTGACTTTTAATCCGAGCATTAATTAGACAGGTCTCATAATCAATACGCGGTCAGTAGAGGCACTGTAGGCTAATGAAGTGCACGCACAGCCCTCGTCTGGAAACCCCCCCCGCCCATCTTCGCTCCACCACCCCTCCACTCTCCTTCTATCGTCCTCCCCACCCTCTCCCTCCCTCCGAACTCCAGGCCTCAGAGAACACAATGAACGTCAACAGCCGATTGTAAAGCGCTCTAAACGGAGTCAACAGCGTCTATTAAACCGTGCTTAGTCCTCCTTCACCGCACTGAAGTGCAATTAAGAAGTTCTCTGAAAGTCGGACACGTGCCAGCTGCGCTGAAAAAACAAGCAAAAAGAGAGAAGTGCTTAAACAAGGAGCGTTAATTAAAAAGACCAATCTGCCCAGCAAGCAGGACAATATAGGCTAACGGTAGAACAATTACACACACACACACACACACACACACACACACACACACACACACACACACACACACTTCGGCTCCATGCCTGCCAGAAGCTTAGAGCTGTTTTTTTTTTAGTTTTTTTTTTAGGTCAGCTGGGTTACACCATTTAAAAACAAAGTAACAAAAAGTAAAGAAAAGGAAACAAAGAGCGAGAAAGAAAGGAAAAATAAAGAAAAATGAATACCATAATACAAGAAAAAAAGGGTAAAGAAAGAAATTAGAGGTAAGGAACAAACGAAGAAAAGAAAGAAAGAAAGAAAGAAAGAAAAAGAAAATTGAACAGTACTCTTAAAACGGCAAATTAAACAGACAAACGAACCAGTTTTTACAATAATTTAGAAAATAAAAGCATAAAAAATGTGAATGTTGAGTATGTTTAGATGCGATTAAAACAGTGTAAAACACTTCGTGTAGGTTTTTTTTATTTCAGACAAATTACAGGAGAACTATTAGAGTCGAGCATCTGTTTGGGTGTTTGGAGGTCATGCAGATCGATAGTCCTTAACTTCTGCCCTTTCATTCGCCCTTTAGTTCAGAGTCAAAAGGCCCGTCACTCAGCCGGGTGAGCGCCCAAAAAAACAAAACAAAACAAAAAAATATA